>CAUYPO010005272.1:0-22646 GCA_963574435.1 Cheirogaleus major
TGAAAACTTGATCTTCGTAATTAAGTTTTCAAGTGGAAGGGGTGTAGTGCTGTTATCCTTGTCCCAAATGCCAGCCTTCACCACCCTCTTTGTGTGGGGCCTGATGGGGCACATGAAGGCTCAAAGTCATTTCTCTTATAATAAAAATGGCACTGGACTAGTCGGGATCTAGGTTTTTAGTCTCCCTTTCATGTGTGATCTTGGACAAGTCACTAGTTTATGAAATGGCTTTGAAAACTTCATGTTCTATACCTGAGATATGCCTGGAGGAGATCTTTCATGTCCTCTCCCCTTCCCTTACCCTGCTACTCCAATGTAGAAAGTAGAACTGTAACTCACAGAATTAACTCAATTCATTTGGATTGGGAACGTGGACCATTATCTCCCCATCAGCTTCTCCTGTGTTTCCCTTGCAGCAACCCAGAACTCACTCATACTTGGTTTACTTGCCTAGTAGCAGTCTTCTGTTGTAAAAATACTTGCATAGTTTTTGAGGGGGACTGAATTTACACAAAGATATAATTGTGTTGTTGCATAGGCACAAAAGGAAAGAGTCTTTTGTTCTAGTTTGCATCCTCTCCTTCACACTTGAGCAAAATGGGAAAATTAGCTATTCCCATAAGCTAACTTTGGGTATCATGAGTGGAGCTTGGGCAGGCTGGTGATTTGGAGAGCTTTATATGAGTTACAGATATCTGAGAGCACATCCAGTAGGATGGAGAACTGACGTCTCTCCCTGTGTGTTGGCTTCCGAGGCTGCGAGAAAAGGGCTGAGTGTGCATGGTACCCATGTCTGTGCTCATAGGCAGGCATGAGCTGCTATCAGTACAAGCATGCCAACATGGAAAAGGCCATTCTTCTCCTGTGTACTCCCTATATGTCACTAAAGATTCATCTAGTTAAAAAACAAGAACTTATCACCTTGACAGATTTCATATCTGTTTACCTCATTTGCTCTTCCAATAATCCTTGAGAAGGGGCAGGTAGGGCAGAGATACCTGATAGGGAAATTCAGGTTCATCACATCTTAGTGACTTGCCCAAGACTTAAAGCTAGAGAGTGAAAGGACCAGATTCTTTCTTTAATGCTTCAACTGTGCTGCCTTAGTTCAGACCTCAAATATGTATTTGTGCTTGTTTTCTCACCAGCCAAATGATGTGCTTTTCCACTCGCAGGTTGTTGCCAATGCCAAAGGCGTTGTGACTGGGGCGAAAGATGCTGTGACAACTACTGTGACCGGGGCCAAGGATTCCGTGGCCAGTACGATCACAGGAGTAATGGACAGGACCAAAGGAGCAGTGACTGGCGGTGTGGAGAAGACTAAGTCTGTTGTCAACGGCAGCATCAACACAGTCTTGGGAAGTCGGGTGATGCAGTTTGTGAGCAGTGGAGTAGAAAACGCACTCACTAAATCAGAGATGTTGGTAGACCAGTACCTCCCTCTCACTGCGGAAGAACTAGGTAATTGGAATTTTGTCTAGAAATAATGTTTTATACCTTAAACTAATCTTTTTTTAAACAGCTTCATTGAGATATAATTGCCTTCAGTCTAAATTTACAGAATTGTGCAACCATCACTATAATCCAGTTTTAGAACATTGCTGCCACCCCAAAAGATCCCTTGTGCCTGTTTGCGGTCGATCTCCATTTCCTCCCCCAGACAACCAGTTATTTTTCTGCCTGTAGAGGTTTTCCTTCTTAAAGCAATCTTAAGTTTCACATTGAATTGTACATAATAAGTTTTGAAACTTTAGGACAAATTAGCCTTGACAGATATTTTCTGTAAATGGATTATCTTGAATGGGTGGCTTTACAGAGTCATCATTAAAAAAATCATCATCATAGTAGACACATTAGCCCGCTATGTGCCAGGTACTGTGTTGCTCAGAAAGCTCACTCTAATGGGAAGAAACTTGTGTAGATACATGGAATATGTATCAGAGACAGTAACATGTTCAGGGTAGTCAAGCACAGTAGCAGACATGAGCAGAAAATGAGTGCATAATTTTGCTAGGTGGTTGTGTAGAATCTATAAAGTCAAGACACAGGTTAGAGACTAGGCCTTATTACCTATAACTGTGAACCTTAAGTTGTTTTTTTTTTTCCTTCCTTTCTTTCTAACTTCAGAAAAAGAAGCAAAAAAAGTTGAAGGATTTGATGTGGTTCAGAAACCAAGTTACTATGTTAGACTGGGATCCCTGTCTACCAAGCTTCGCTCACGTGCCTACCAGCAGGCTCTCAGCAGGGTTAAAGAAGCTAAGCAAAAAAGCCAGGAGACCATTTCTCAGCTCCATTCTACTGTTCACCTGGTGAGCAAAACTTCATTGTAAGGTACCTGAAGTGAGTTCGTCTATCTCCAGGCATAGTAGTTAATATAATCATGAAATCCAAAAATTTTCGTCTTTTTTTTTGAACAGCCCAATAGAAAAATGGACAAAAGAGTATACAGAAAAGTCACAGAAAGAGGAAGTAGATAAATAGCTGGAATATATGAGGCAATGCTAATCTTGTTCTGAGGGGTCAAATATAAATACCTCTCTTGTCTTGTCACTCTGGGAAAGTGTTGCTGTTGGCAGCAGTGTATAGAAAGAGCCACACTTATCCCCTTCTGGAGAATTCAAGGGTCTGTTCCAGGAAAGATATAAGCACACCTATATCTTGAGCAGATTTGCTTTGTATCCTACAGGCATGTATATTTGTTTAGAGTTGCCAGAGACTATCGTAATGCACCTCAACTAATAGAAGACTAATTAAGTTGATACATCACAATAGGCTACTGTGTAGCCATTGAAGATTGCCAAGTTACAGAACAGTATGTACAGAACTGTACTGCCATAAGAAAACCACTTCTTGGAAGGGGAACTAGGTGGCTGGCAACAGGAAAGAGGAAGGTTAAATTCCTTTCTGTTTCATAATTCTAATTTATCCTTTACACATGCAGATTAAATTTTAGTTGTCTTAACCTGTGCCAAACTGGAGGTAAATTTGGAGTCAGTGGTTTAATAGTTAAATAGAGGCAGTAAAGAGCTACTACTACTTGGTTAACTTATACATATTGATAATAAATAATAATGACAGCAGGAATAGCTCTCATTAAACTCTTATGGAAATTCTTAGTTTTTAGGTTGCCTGCTTTACATCATAGACCTGCAAACAGGCTAACGTGAATGTCTGACGGTTTGTTCCTTTGTCTTATTTCAACGTGTTCTAGATTGAATTTGCCAGAAAGAATGTGCATAGTGCCAACCAGAAGATTCAGGATGCTCAGGACAAGCTCTATGTCTCATGGGTGGAGTGGAAGAGAAACCTTGGCCATGATGACACCGATGAATCCCACTGTGTGGAGGTAAGATGACTGGGACAGTCATTTACTACAACTTATGAAGAAGTTCTTTGATTTTTCATTTCAATATTTCCATAATTCCTCTTAAAATACTCTTCTCTATCAAAAGCTTGAACAGTAGCTGTACATTGGTGGCTTGTTATGTGGCAGAAAAGCAAAACTGGGGAGGGAATAACTTTATATAACAACCTACAGGTGTGTATATGCCCCGAATGACAGATGAATGAATGGGAAACAAGGGCTTTGCCCCTAGAATGAGCACAGACTAACAGGGGATACAGGCAGCTATCCCGTTAGAGTGTTTTTGACTGCATAAATATGGTGCTATGAAAATATATAGGAAGGCTACTTCAGGCAGCCTTGGAGTGGGGCTAGTTGAGTCACATGGCTTCTTGGAGGAGATGAGCAATAAGCTGGGAACAAATGGTGAATAAACTAGGCAAAAGGGCAAGAAGAGGACTAATGTTCCAGACGGAAAAAATAGCATCTTATAGTCCTAAAAAGTGGTTCTTTGTGTCCCAAAAGCTAATATGCATTTACCTTTGAAATCAATATTAATTGTTTGCTCATACCATCTTACTTGAAGAGGGACTATCTAAATTACACTACTATCATGGAGTATATTTTCATTCTGTCTGGTCTCCTTTACCTGTTATGCTTCTTCAGTTGAAAATGATGAACTTTGAGACTCAGGTGCTAGTTCTAATCCCCACTAAGCTATTTTCCAGCTATTAACTGGAGCTTTTTACTTAAACTCTAAGCTTATGTTCCTATCTATAAAATGTGAATAATACTGCTACACTCAGCATTGTTATGAGGATTTTAAGAAGTCAAAGAATCAACACATGTGGTAGACACATAACCAGCTTACTGTGATTGAGCTAATTTATACATAGCACTGTTGGATCCACTGGTAATTCTTAAGTTTGTTTTATTTTTAGCACATCGAGTCACGTACTCTTGCTATTGCCCGCAACCTGACCCAGCAACTCCAGACCACATGCCACACCCTCCTGTCCAACGTCCAAGGGTTACCACAGAACGTCCAAGATCAAGCCATCCACTTGGGAGTGATGGCAGGCGACATCTACTCAGTGTTCCGCAACGCTGCCTCCTTTAAGGAAGTGTCTGACAGCCTCCTCACTTCTAGCAAGGGGAAGCTGCAGAAAATGAAGGAATCCTTAGATGATGTGATGGATTATCTTGTTAACAACACGCCCCTCAACTGGCTGGTAGGTCCCTTTTATCCTCAGCTGACTGAGTCTCAGAATGCTCAGCACCAAGGTACAGAGCTGGAAGACCAGCCAGGAAACCCAGCCTCTGAGCACACAACCCATTAAGCCTGCCCCTGTCACCGGCATGATGCAGCCAGTCAGATGGCATCTTTTGTTATATTGAAATTAACTTGCTAGGCAACTCTAAATCAGGAAGTAGCTAGCTAGGAAAAAGGTCCTCAATTGTGTAGTTATTTCCAGCTGAATTAAGAGCTTTGAAGTTTCTGGCATTAGCAGATGGGTTCTATTTACCTGGCTAGCAAGAAAAGAATAATGACAGGCTTGTGAGAGCCTAGCCAGAACTCACCAAAAATTCAAGTGCACTTATGGTCTCATTTTGTGGCCATTGTGTTGCCACTGTTACTGTTTGTAATGAATAAAAACACCTTCATGTGGGCTGTGGTATAAACTGGTGTCTGCTCTGGTCTGATTTGAGCAGACCTCATCCCTGGTTTATCTCATGATGCTTGGTTGTACAACTTGGTTTCAGTTTCTTATTTCTCATACAGGAATATCACCTTTGAATTCAATAAAATTCATTGCAGAAATAGATCAGTTTTACGCTGTTTGTTCCATGTGCTTTGTGTGTTGCTTTCATAGAGCTGCTTGACATGCATAACAGAGTTATTAATATACCCACATGAACTCCAATTGGCCTGCTGGGGAATTTGGCAGGTTGAGAACATTGGAAGACTAATGTTCCAAAATGGGATGCTTGATAGCTGGTTTAAAACAAATTAAAAGCTAATGTGCATATTAGAATTTTACTAGGTGACAGTTGCTCCCTACATTTGCCAGCTTACTGGACCCCTGAGAGTGGGTTTTTACACCAGTAAAAGGCCCTAGTCAATGTCTGCCTGCCTTGCGGAAAAGGAATCAAAGCTGAAAGAAGCAGGGAGTGACTGTGTCAGTCTCACATAACGGCAGTAGGCATTTCTTGCCAAGGGGCCAGTTAAAGTGTGAGCTCTAAAGTGAGGTTGTTCAATGTCAAGTCTCAGCTGGGCTTAACTTACTGTGTTGTCACATTGAGAGAAAGCCACTAACCTCTGTTGTTGGTGAGGTACCCACAAAACACGGCGTGAGAATAATTAAAAGTAAAAAAACTTTGAGCACCCTGCAGAAAAGGGTTCTTCTCACCTTCTGCCTATGGTTTCCAGACTTCTAGTCCCTTTAGTACTGGCCAGTTGAAGGAACTATCACGAATCTCCTTATCACAAAGCTGCAGTGTGTCAAACTGTTTCAAAAAAGGGACGCTTAGAACTTGTGAAATATAGCTGCATGCTTCTGCCTGGCTCTGCTAACAAGTAAGCAGGGCTGCCCTTCAGCAAAACCAAAGTCTAACTCAAATTGGTCTCCTTTTTCTATCCTGGTTCATCCTTTTCTTCCCGCAAAAACAAGGAAGCAGCATATAACTTTACATGCTTCTTTGGTGTGAATGAATCTATCAAAAGTTTCAAGTCTTAATTTTTTTTTTCATTGTAACTCCAGGAATCAGTAAACAAGGGAGTTGAGTTGGAGGGCAGGAAATCACTGAGATACTTGAAGCTGTTCTTTAATTTATTTTGCAGATAAGGAGCTTCTGGTTTCTCGGAAGGATGGACTTCTGTGATTTATGGGCTCCCAGGATAGAACCTATCTATTTACTTGCCTGCCTGTCCCCAGTGACTGGCATTTTCTAGAGCCTCTGCCTCTTAAAAAATTTTTTTTCTGAGTCTGCATCAGACAAGACTCTGCCTTTCTTTATCTCAAAACTGCAAGGCTGATCAGAACACAGTGGCTTTGCATCTGTAATCCTAAAACTTCAGGAGGCCAAGGTGGGAGGATTGCTTGAGGCCAGGAGTTCAAGACCAGCCTAAGCAAGAGTGAGACACCTGTCTCTACAAAAAATAGAACAACTAGCCAGGCATGGTGGCGTGCACCTGTAGTCCCAGCTACTTGGGAGGCTGAGGCAGGAGCAGGATCACTTGAGCCCAGGAGTTTGAAGTTACAGTGAGCTATGATGACACCATTGCACTATAGCCTGGGTAACAAGAAGACTCTGTCTCAAACCCCAAAAAGTGCCACGAGGCTGGTATTTTATGGTTTATTCCAATTGATTGGGAAATTCATATGCTATAGCTATACACAGTTTTCTTATCCTGAACATACACCTCTGTGTTTCCCCCCTGATAAGGGGTATAGTCCTAAATTGCTTTGAAAAGGAGACAAGGCTGGGCATGGCAGCTAATGCCTATAATTCCAGCATGTTGAGAGGCTGAGGTGGGACCATTGCTTGAGGACAGGGGTTCGAGGCTGCAGTGAGGTATGACTGTGCCCTTGCATTCCAACCTGGGCAATAGCGAGACCCTGTCTCAAAAAAAAAAAAAAAGACAGGCCTCAAAGATCTTCCTGAGCAAGGACAGAATATAATTTAGACCATTCTTATTTTCTAGTAGAACACCACCAGTTCTTGCTTTTTGCCATTAGCTGTGCACATTGGTCACAGTTTTGTCTGTCTGTCTTTGTGTCTCAAGTTTGTGCCTATATGCATTTCATTCAATTGTCAAAGTGTCTCAGAAATTGTGGTTTCTCTCACCTTGCAGCTTCACTATTGCATAAACTGACAGAATATTTTGGTTTTACAGACCTTTTTTTCCTCAAGGAAGACAATTATTTTGAGGGAAAAAACTCGACTAAGCCTAACATAGTATCTAACCATGACAGGTTTGTAAATATTTTGCTACACGAAATCTGGCATGGTGTGCCTGAGTGTTGAAGGATTTTTTTTCCTTTGCATGTAATAATAATATAGACTTTCTAGTTCTAAGCAAAAAAAAAAAAAAAAAAAAAAAAAAATCAAAGGAATGTGGTGTGCTGGCCATTAATCGCTGAGCCTTAGTTTTCTCATCTGCAAAGTAAGATTAATGTTGCTTCAACAGATGGAAGTGAATATTCAGGATGACATGTGTTTTTCTGATTTGCACTAGAGGCATGAGGACAACATCTCTGGGACCGCGACATGTAGTATCTTTAATCTGGCAATGCAGGCATGAGTACATTAATACCAGGTCATGGTTAGGAAAATAAATCCACTTTGATAAGGCATTAAAGGTATTAAAAAACTAACGAAGCCAGGTGTGGTAGTGGGGGCCTGTAGTCCCAGCTACTCGGAAGGCTGAGGTGGTAGGATGCTCAAGGTCGCGGTGCACTGTGATCACACCTGGGAATAGCCACAGCACTCCAGCCCGGACAATGTAGTGAGACCCCATCTCTTAAAAAAAAGAAAAAACTAATGAAGTGGAAAGGGAAAAACTATAATTTACCTGAGATACCCATTTGGAGTATCACTTAGCTCATGAAGGAAGGAGGAAGAAGGAGCAGGACCGATATTTGTGACAAATATTTAAGAATTTCACTCTAAGTGATGCCTGGGAAAGCAGATTTGGGGGGATTGATGGCCTCTTGCCAGCCTGACCTTCCCTTGGCTCTCAAGAACTTGGTACCAAGCCAACCTGACCTCAGTCCCGATCCAGCTCCAGGAGTGACCCAGCTGTGAGCCTGAATGCAGGATGCATCTAACAAGAGTTAGATGTTCCTGCCCCATAAGCCAAGGTATTCACTGCTCTATCTCAAAGTGTAACACCTTCATGCTATAGGTGGCCACCTCCCCAACAGGTATCCTATAACACAGGATATCCTCTCACATTTCATAATAGCCACTTGGTGAGGAAAAGATGTTGAATAATTCCATTGTTGAGTATCTGAGCTCCCAGGCTAACCTGTAGTAGTCTACTTCATCTGAAAGATGGAGAAACTGGAAGGTGATGGCATTGGACTATTCAGAGAGGAGTAGAATAAAAAGTCTCTTTTCAGGGCTTGAGGTCAGCTTGAGCCAAAGACAGATGTTTTATGGTATCTTTCTTGCTTACCGTTTGAGAGTCTGATGCCACTCCATTCCCCCACTGAACTTCTTTAGAACTGCAAAAAAGTAAATGGTGTCAATTGGATTTTCACTGGGATAGGCCCACGTCATATTTTCAGGGCTGGTGAAGGTTAAGGCCTTTTAATTCACCATCCAGCTGGTGCTGAGCTGAAAGGCAAGGGCAGAGTGCTCTGAAGAAACAGGCTGAATTGGAAAATTATACCCTCATTTGGTGGTGAGGTGGTGAGAGGCAGGCATCCTATATCCTGTTGAGTTTGACAGGTGAGACTGCTAATTAACACAATGCATCTTCAGTTGTTAAGACTGTCAGTAAGATGACTGAGTGAAATGATAGGAAGGCAGTGTGAATGGAAAATATTCGGCAGGGTGGAGGTGGGGAGGCACAAAGAGTTGCCTGGGATTCTTCTCTCACGTTTAACTTGTTTAAACTGTGCCTGCAGATTAGAGAGAAATGGGATATAATATAATGAAAGGCTCTGAATCTCACAGGGAAGCCTAGTCTTGATCTAGAATACACCTAGGTTTTTTAGCTTGGTACTGATTTCATGAAAATGCTATTTGAGAGGGCCATATAAAAGATATGAGAGGCCAGGCGCAGTGGCGGCTCATCCCTGTAATCCTGGCACTCTGGGAGGCTGCAGTGGGCGGATCGCTCAAGGTCAGGAGTTCGAAACCAGCCTGAGCAAGAGTGAGACCCTGTCTCTACTAAAAATAAAGAAATTAATTGGCCAACTAAAAATACATAGAAAAAATTAGCTGGGCATGGTGGTGCATGCCTGTAGTCCCAGCTACTCGGGAGGCTGAGGCAGGAGGATGGCTTGAGCCCAGGAGTTTGAAGTTGCTGGGAGCCAGGCTGATGCCATGGCACTCTAGCCTGGGCAACAGAGTGAGACTGTCTCAAAAAAGAAAAAAAAAAAAGAGATATGAGAGCCATGTCATAATACCCACATTTTGGGCTAACACAGAAAATCTACTTGGTATATTCATTGGGAAGAGACAATGTAGATATGTAGGTAGCTACATTATTACATTTATGTAGCTGTATTAAAATAATTCAACATATGGATTTCTAATAGTATAAGGCATGAGATGTAAAGATTAGAAACTGTCCTTAAGAGACTTTTAGACTCTTAGGGGATGATTGTCAATGACTATTCAAGTAATATCCTGCTGTAGAATGCTGTTTGTCCTTCCCTTAATGGCTCCAGGATGCTAATTTTGTTTGTTTGTTTGTTTTACTTTTTTTATTTTTTTATTATTATTATTTTTTATTAGGATGCTAATTTTTAAATTCCTTATCTTTATGAAAAATATGACACTTCAGCATTTGTAATCCCAGCATTTCAGGAAGCTGAAATGGGGGGCAGCAGGATCTCTTGAGGCCAGGAGTTCGAGACCAGCCTGGGCAACATAGCAAGACTGTTGTCTTTACAAAATTTTTTAAAGAATTAGCTGGGTGTGGTGGTGCATGGCTACTTGGGAGACTGAGGCAGGAGGACTGCTTGAACTCAGAAAGAAGTTCAAGGTTGCAATGAGCTATGATTGTGCCACTACACTCCAGTCTAGGGCACAGAGTGAAACTCTCAAAAAACAAAAAAGAAAGAGAGAGAAAAAGAAAAGAAAAGAAAAGAAAAGAAAAAAGAAAGAAAGAAAGAAAGAAAGACAACAACAAAAAAAAAAAACAAAGAAAGAAAAGCAGAACCAAGAGACACCCTGGGCCCTCTGACTTACCATCACAAAATCAAGCTGCATAAGCAATGTATTATGGATGGTGAAAAGTTTGTTAAAATCAAACCCTCTTAGCCAGGCATGGTGGCATGCACCTGTAGTCCTAGCTACTGGGAAGGCTGGGAGGTGGTTGGATCACTTGAGCCTAGGAGTTTGAAGCTGCAGTGAGCTATGATGGCACCACTGCACCCTAGCCTGGGTGACAGAGACAGACCCTGTCTCTTAACCCAAAAAACTCAAATCCTCAACAAGGTTAGTCTTATGTATTTGGTGTTATAGTTAATCATTGCCTCTCACATGATTCTTTTACAGCCCTATATAATATTTTTATACAAAAAACTAAAATTTTAGTTTTTCTCCTCCATTCATTAGTTCTTCAATAGCTATACTCTATTTCAAAATAAATTTTCCTGATCCTGTGTTGTATTTACCAGCACTGCGTGAACACTAACCTTTACCAGAAAGTAAGTTATAATAAATCCCCACAGAAGGTGTTTCTATTCCTGTAGTAGCCCCACTTATCCAGGGCCTGGGCCACTGCTGGCCCAGATTCATGCAAATTAGAAAAAGGCACCTTATCCTCAGCATGTTTAGTGCCACATTCTAGAAATTTGTATAATAAATATGTGAATCTTTGAAGTCTATGATAGGAAAGGTGCTCCTTATGGTTGCATGGTGAACAACCTGCAAGCTTTATGCTGTAACTCTGGGATCCTAGCATGGTCACTTGGTTTTCTTGAAAAGAATGTATTGCTGGCTTCATGTCCTTGCAGTGAGGGTCAGTGGTTACCACATTAGTTTCCTAGTAAGCATCTGATCCCTATGGCATTCTCGGCAAGAGACTCATACTCCTGCTTCATTGGTCCATGTTTATACTTGTTCATGTCAATGAAAAGTGATTTGTTCTATAAATTTGCAATATGATTTTTCTTGTGCCACATCAAAAAAATTCCATGAGATGGTCAGGCAAGACCACCAAATTTAAATTAAACTCATCATGGAAAAGTGATAGCCTATGGCTGTCTCTTAGCTGCCCCACCCTCCCCTATTTCTGTCACAGCCCCCAGTAGGCTTTGGTGAATAGTTAGGCCTTGGTGATAGGTAGTCTAATGGAAATGGGACACTGAATAATTCTGGATGTATGGAAGGTGAATTATTTATATGGCTCTCCTAAATCATCTCAAAGACAGAAGTACTTTCTTTGGTCAGAAGTACTTTTTTTGGTGATGGCCATGTGGATTAAAACTCTGAGTGTGGGACCTCCAACATTCTGCAATGAACTCTACTTTAGCCCAACAGTTACCTGGCCTATAGATGACTTTGGAGGCTTTTGTGTATGTGGAGTGGTGTTTATGAAACTAAAAAAGAAAATAAAAGCTACTGTTTGTTGAGCATCTTTTATGATCTAGGCTCATACAACCATTATTCCTCATCTGTAACCCAATCAGTTAGGTATTTTCCTCACTTCAGAGATGAGGGAACTGAGGTTGAAAATGGGTAAGTGTCAGGGTGGGTACTTAGCCCAGTGTCTTACAGATGTCAAATATATAATTTTTCCATTCCAGCACTCTAGCCCTCCGATAGGAGAAAGCTATAGCTTGCTTCCTTGTTTGGGGTGCAGAAAATTCCTCTGTCTATATCCTTTGTGTTGAAGCTTTCTGTTCTATTTTACAAACGAATAGAGTGATATTAAATAGATAATCAAATTTAATTAGATAATAGATAATACAAATTAGTAGATTTTGAAAACAAACAAGTAGAGATTATTGGATGTTAAAATATACATTTAATAGAAATAGAGAGAACTAAGCAAGGTATATCTTTTAACCTGAAAAGTCTAAAGTTGCAATGGTTGGCTTTCTTGGCTGATGTCCTGACCAATTTGTATAAACACTACTGGCTTTTGTGGATGTCAGGTTGTGTATAATCTTTACAAAGTGAACATTCATGAAAAGCTAAAATGCAATTTGATCTCCCCAACCTGATAGCCTCAGGAGCAAATTATGGATATTGTACCATAGACTACATCATACTCTGATCACCTGGGTTCTTAGCGAAAAGTCCAATAAAGGCCACAAACAGCCAGGTAAGGGGCCTGTAAACAAAGCAAGAGTCTCTTTTCTTGTCTGTTTTGTTTTTGTTCTTTTTACCATTTTTTTTTTCTAGAGACAGGGTCTCACTGTGTTGCCCAGGATGGAGTGCAGTAGTTATTCATAGGTGTGATGATAGTGCACTGCTGCCCTGAACTCGTGGCTTTAAGGGATCCTTTCACTTCAGCCTCCTGTGTAGCTAGGATTACAGGCTATTTTTAAGTATACAATTCTGTGGCATTAAGTATATTCACAAAGTTGTGCAACCATCACTATTATTCATTTCCAGAACATTATCATCACCCCAAGCATAAATTCTATACCCACTAAACAATAACTCCCCAATTCCCTTCTTACCTTCTGTTTGTTTTTTGAGAGATTTTTTTGTTGTTATTGTTAACTGTTTTGCCTATGTTAGGTAATCAGCTAACTTTCTACCCTCTGCTATCAAGATTCTAGCCTTTGGCAATATATTATACCTTATTAATTTTCTCTTTTTAATATGTTGGCTAAGAAACATTATTTAGCTTATCAAAATTGTATGTCAAATAAGATTTAATAGAGTTTCTTGTCCCTAACGCCTTTACTCTGCAGAGAAGAGCTGGGCTTTGTGATAGCTATTTCAAACTATTAAAAGACCTTTGGTTTCCTCATTTCCTAGACATTTCCCAAATATTATGGTAAGCCAGACTTATGGGAAAGTGGAATATTATTATTTTTAGGAGAGTAATAGATTAATAGATACCTGAATAACCAGAAATACATTATATCTTGTATTTTCAAAAAAGTCTTCATTTAGTAGTTTCCATCATTACTTAGTTGCCTTTTTAAAGAGGTTTCCTTGGTGCTTATATAATAAGAGTGAATTGCAGGAATAAGACTACAGACTTCTTTTCAAAAAGCATAGCTATGGACAAAGAAAAATTCACTTACATGCAGTAATTAAAGTCTCCATGAGCTCACACAGCCCCAACAACTCACTTTATTAGTGCTTGTTTTAATATCCAAGATTCTTCTTTTACAGGTGTTTGATTTCACCATCATAGACTTGACATCTGAGACTGATGAAATTCCAGATATTATACCTTTGGAAGAGGAGAATGAACCAAATTACTCACATGCTAATGGCCCTGTCCACTCAGGGGAAAATGTTGAATAACTAACCAAATACTCCTTTTGGTTGAATATGCAATTTGTATCACATTAAACTTCATGTGTGCTTATTTTTTTATTCCTGTGGCTTTAAGGAGTGTTAATCTATTTTTTGGCTACTTGGTCTTAATTGCAATGAAACTCTGATTGCTCTGAACTTTTATAAGAGATCCTAGTTATGTGTCATATGATTTTATATAATTCTTCAAAGTTTAATTGCTGAAATATCTATAATAAAAAATTGGACTGTATAATCTTGAATCAGTGATTTTTTTTCATTGATATAGTAGACATTTGTTGTCTTTTGGTCTCCCATAATTCATTCATGCTTTTTCTGGTAACATTACACTTGTGTCTTTTGGGGGTTTCAGTGAGTCTTCTGGTCAAGGTTTCTTATTATTCCCTAGTTTAGGGGTGAGCATGTGACCAAAAGCAGGTCAACTGGGAGGAAGCATAGCATGATAGGTAAGGGCTTAGTCTCTGGACTCTAATCTCTCTCTGCTGTTTACTCTGTTATCTTTAGCAAGTTACTTAATTTCTCTGTGTCTCAATTTTCTCATCTGTAAAATAGGAATAGTACTAGATTTGCTATGAAGATTAAATAATTAACATTTGTGAAAAGCTTAGAGCTGTGTCTGACACAGAGCTGCATTAAATAAGTATTAGTTAAATAAGTGAATTGGAGAAGCAATGGCCAACCCAGTAGCTATGAGCATTCCTATTGCCCAGACTGCGGTCTTGAGATAACATTTCTCTCTAAAAGAAACCAGGGCTGGCCGGGTGCAGTGGCTCACGCCTGTAATCCTAGCACTCTGGGAGGCTGAGATGGGAGGATCCTTTTAGCTCAGGAGTTCGAGACCAGCCTGAGCAAGAGCGAGACCTCATCTCTACTAAAAATAGAAAGAAATTAGCTGGACAACTAAAAAAAAAAAAAAAAAAAAAAATATATATATATATAAAATTAGCCGGGCATGGTGGCGCATGCCTGTAGTCCCAGCTACTTGAGAGGCTGAGGCAGAAGGATCGCTTGAGCCCAGGGGTTTGAGGTTGCTGTGAGCTAGGCTGACACCATGGCACTCTAGCCCGGGCAACAGAGTGAGACTCTGTCTCAAAAATAAATAAATAAATAAATAAATGAAACTAGGGCTTCTTGGAGATATGGCTGATTCCAGATCTGAGGCAGGAAATGTACAGAATGAACCTTGAAGTTCTTGATGTCTTAGATGGCAAGGCTGCTAATTTGAACAGGTTCCCATTGGCCAAAAATGGAACAATGTGAACCTCTATAAGGATAATAATTACAATAGATTGAACCCCATAAGTATGTTTAAATCTATGAGTTCCTAATGAGATATTTATCCATCAAATCATTATGTATGTATATAAAATTATATATATAAACAACCTAATTGGTCATACTCAGAGGATGATGGCAAATCATTATCTTGAAAATTAGTAAATAAAAGGAAAGAATTCAGAATTTATCCTTCCTTTTCTTATATCTTTACCACCAGGTAACCAAATATTAATAGTAGATGAGGGAAAAGTAGTAGGGTTCAGGGAGCAGGCCCAAGAGCTAACTTGAGTCATTATGAATTTTGAGTGAAGCCAGGCATCATAATTGTGTTTAGCTGCAGGTGTGGAATAGGCAGAAAAATGAATTTAATAGGAATTGGGGTTTTGCTATGTAAATCTGGCAGAGAAAGGGGCCAAAGATCTGATGATGTGTTTCAGTTAATGATTATAATGTGAAGTGAGTACGATACAGTGAAGAGACAATAGGATTAGAGTTTCTGGTGGTCCAAGGACTGTTGGAATAAGGAGATTTAGAGGGATTGAGCTAGCAAGTTAGAAGGCAGCGGTTGAATCTGAGATTATGGTGAGGTTGCAGTAATTGATACAGACAAGTCTAGGGTATGTACCACGAGAGTGAGTGGCTAAGGTAGAAGGTAGAAAAGGTTATTGGAGAGGATATCAAGGAACTAAGAGGCCAGGGTATTGGAAAGGTCACCTACATGATATTGAAATGACCAAAAATTATCCCAGGAGCAATGTACAAAGAGAGAGGGAATTAAGTGCTAAATCTTTTCAGAATGAGGTCCAGTGACTCGGAGATCTTATGGATGACCTCTACAAGGAAGAGTTATGAGTGATAGCATTAACTTCAAAAGGACTGGTGGTTTTAGAGAGGCAATAATTGCCAGAGGTGTGAATGAGAAATAAATAGGATGCCCTACACTTCCCAGCCCTGTTGTATATGGAGTTTGTAAGAGAAAACAGCCATCACCTGAACACTGCAGGGGAAGCTGTATGCTTAGGAGAGAGAAAGATTTTAGAGGAGGAGGATGAAAGGATCATTCAGCATATGAAGGCGTAGGAAAATTTTGCCAGTGATAGAACTAAGGCTCAGGGGACTTGGTTAGGGTCACGCAGCTAGTTACAATAGCTGAGGATGGAACCCAGTGCTTTTTCCACTACACCGAGCCACAGTACTCTATCTACTGTTTTTATCTAACGTAACAACTAGCATAAACAAGCAAAAGGAACCCTCAACACTTAGCGAACCATGCGACCCAAGGGTCGCAGCCTAATAGCAGCACGCAAGCGCAGAAAAATTTGCAGAAAAATGCGCAATGCACTGTGGGCCTTGTAGTTCCCAGGCTGGGCCTGACGGGAGGGACAGATGGAAGTGCGCGTAGCATGGCGGGAGATATAGTCCTCAGGGAAGTCCCGCCTCCCTTGGAAGCCTGGCGGCGCAGGCGCACATTGCTCTTCCTTAAGCGCGGGAGTCTCGGTTTGTGGTGGTTGCGCTTAGGCTGCTGTGGCCCCACTACCGTTAGAGGCTCCATTTCCCGGAGACTTCACAGCCCTTTGAGGCGAAACGGCTCCAGGCGAGAGAGGAGCAGGCGGTGGCAATGGAGGGACCGCCGCGACCTCAGGCTGCCCGTAGGGAGGGATCCTGAGGGCCCTCAGATTCGCTTGGGCGTGCTCTTTGTTTCCTTTCAGTCACCGCGCCTACCGCGAGGATGAGCTTTGCCTTGGGCACCTCTTTCGAAAAGGAGCATCTCTGGATGTATCTGCAGGCGCTCAACTTCGAGCCAGGCCCTGCGACCATTGCCTGCGGAAAGATCGTGTCGCACACGCACCTTGGAGTGTAAGGAGGCCAAGGAGGCCGGGGCAGGCGGGGCGCGGGAGTCCGACCCGGGAGACGCGGGTGACCCGCCCTTCCGCAGACCCCGCAGGTTGATTAATCAGAAATGCTTGAGCGATTACTGTGTGTCAGCACTGCTCCCATTTGCTGCTAGCGTGGTGGCAGAGGCAATATCAGTTACGGAACAGTGCCGGGAGCGCTTTGCCGCGGAGTAGAGTCTGTAGTCCGGGCAAAACTGGAGGGGCAGTTTAAGTAGGGGTGGTCTGTGAAGTAGTGGGGCAGGGGTGGGGGTTGGTAAGTTGGTAGTGGAAGGGCATAGGAACCATTCGTGCAAACGCCTTTAGGATTCAAGGGAGCCTTTGAAGGTGGTGGTTTAACTTTATAATTTTTACTTTTTGAGTTGGGAAACTAACGCATGCCGCCACAATTAGCAAAAAACTGTAGAAAGGGATGTTTAAAAAGTAATGCCTTTTAAATGAAAAGCATGAAAAGTTAAGCGTTGCTTCCCTACTTTTGCCACGTCGTTAAGGCTGTGGCCATAAATCTGAATACTTTGTTTATATTTCTGTGTCTTAACTTTGTAACTTTAGAAAATATCTGTTGTCTTCCCTACTGTAGACCAAGGGGAATTTGGGATACATTGGACATCTTCTATTCTCAATCTATTTGATTTTTGTAAATTATGTAATTTCACTTCTTCTAGTGGCTGTGTTTTCATAATGTGCTTAGACCTCTATTTCTTGACTTGTCAATCTCAAAAGTATTTTTTTTTTTTAATATAGAGGCATGGTCTCACTCTTGCCCAGGCAAGATCTCAAACTCCTGAGCTCAAGCAATCCTCCTGCCTCAGCCTCCCAGAGTGCTAGGATTACAGGCCTGAGCCAAGGCGCCGGCCCTCAAAAGTATTTTATGATTCCCTACTATGTAATTTCACAATGAAATCTTATAATGAATGAATCTATTATAAGATTTCCTTTCCTCTTCTCTGCTTTTACCCTCTTGACTTTTTTCAGCTGTATTGTAACTTTTACTGTCAAGGTTGAAAGCTGTAATTAAATTTTGTTTGGTAATTATTTTTTAGAAGTTATTGTTATCATATGAAGTGCTTTGTCCAGAAGTCTGTTCTAGATATTGGCTGCCAATGGATAGCATTTATCAGGTTATGATGTGTTTATTGTTTATTTCACATGATTTGATGCCCCACAGCACAGTCTCATTTTCTCTGGACTGGCAGAGAAGTTTGATGCTTCTTAAGAGTTCCATTGAGAATGGCTTTCATTGCCACTGCTTCCTTTTTTTCTGGGATTTGGCAGTCGTAGTATTCTATTCGTGGTTTATCTGTCAGTACAATTGCAATCTGCTGTCTACCTTAGAAAATTTGTTAAAATCTGTAAAGTCCTGGTTTAGTGATGGTAGTTTTTCTTTTTTTTCAACACAGTCATAGATGATTGCCCCTGTCTTTAGAGTCATTTCATTGGATTATTGGGAGGGATCCACCATCTTTTTGTTGTTGTTTTTTGTTTGTTTTTTTCTTTTATTGATATAGTTCATATTTTTGGGGTATATGCGATATTTTGGTATATATATATAATGTAATGATCAAATCAGGATAATGGGGATATCCATCACCTCAGATATTTTCCCTCTTTTTTTTTGTTGGGAACATTACAATTCTTTTTTTTTTTTAATTTTTTTTTTCCTCTGAGACACTTTTTCTGCTGCCCAGGCTGCAGTGCAGTGGCGTGATTAAAGCTCGCTGCAGCCTTGAACTCCTGGGCTCAGGTGATTCTCATGTCCCAGCCTTCCTAGTAGCTAGGAATACAGTTGCATGCCAACATGCCCAGCTATTAATAATTTTTTAAATTTTTTGTAGAGATGGGATCTCCCTCTGGTGCTCAGGTTGGTTTTGAACTTATGGCCTCAAGCAGTCCTCCCGCCTTGGCCTCCCAAAGTGCTGAAATTACAGGCTGGAGCCACTATGCCTGCCCACAATTCTTTTCTTCTAGCTATTTTGAAACGTACAATAAATTATTATTATTATTATTATTTTGAAGACAGAGTCTCACTCTGTTGCCCAGGCTGGAGTACCATGGCGTCAGCCCACAGCGACCTCAAACTCCTGGGTTTAAGTCATCCTCCTGTCTCAGCCTGCCAAATAGCTGGGACTCTAGGTGAACACCACCACGCTTGTCTAATTTTTTCTGTTTTTCTGTTTTTAGTAAAGACGGGGTCTTGCTCTTGCTCAGACTGGTCTTAAACTGACCTCAAGCAATCCTCTCACCTCTGCCTCTCAGAGTGCTAGGATTACAGGCGTGAGTCACTGTGCCTGGCTGTATAATAAATTATTAACTGCAGTTTTCCCTACTGCACTACTGAACACAACTTAATCCATCTAACTGTATTTTTGTACCCATTAACCAACTTCTCTTCTCTCCTGCCCCTTCCCTTTCTAGCCGTAGGTAACTACCACTCTACTCTCTACCTCCACGAGAGCCACTTTTTTAGCCCCCACATGAGTGAGAACATGTGATATTTGTGTTTCTATGCCTGACTTATTTCACTTAACATAATGACTTACAGTTCCATCCATGTTGCTGCAAATGACAGGATTTCATTCTTTTTTTATGGCTAAATAATAATCCATTGTATATATATACACCATATATATATTTTTAAATCCATTCATCTGTTGATGGGCACTTAGGTTGATTCTATATCTTAGCTATTGTGAATAGTGCTGTAATAGACATAGGAGTACAGGTATCTCCTTGATATACTGATTTCCTTTTTTTTTTGGATATATACCCAGCAGTGGGATTGTTGGATTATATGGTAGTTCTATTTTTAGTTTTTTGAGGAACCTTCATACGGTTTTCCATAATGACTATAATACTTTACATTCCTACCAAGAATGTATGAGTATTCCCCATTCTCCACAGTATCTACCATCTTGAAACAGATGTCTCCTTTAAAATGCTTCAAGTGTGAATGTGGCATCAAATTTACTTAAAACATTATTGTTTTATTCACTTATGTTTATATATGGTAAAATTCTTTTTGGTTTGCAGTTCTATGAGTTTCTAGTTTCTGAGATCATGTAGTTGTGTAACCACTATTCTTAATAAAGTTAGACATACACTTTACATATGATCCAGCAATTCCATTCCAAAGTATTTGCTCAGAAGGCTTGCATTTTGGAAAAATCATATGGTTGTAATACAGAGAATGGCTAGAGGGGAAAGAAGGATGTTGCAGTTATCTAGGTCTGAGCTAAGGTTGCAGTGGGAATAAAAAGAGGCGATTCATTCATTTGTTAATTCAACAAATACTTATTAAGCACAGTATTGGACAGTATGTAGTGGTGAAGAGAATAGATATCAACTTTTACCTTATAGAATTTTAGTCTAGTGGGTGAACACATCTTCAACAAATAATCTTATTATTAATTATAATAATTGTCAAAGAGAAGAGAACAAAGTACTAAGTGAAAAAATAACAGGTTTAAGAGATGGTAATGAGGCCGGCCGGGCATAGTGGTTCATGCCTGTAATCCTAGCACTCTGGGAGGCTGAGGCAGGAGGCAGGGGGATTGCTCAAGGTTAGGAGTTTGAAACCAGCCTAAGCAAGAGTGAGACCCTGTCTTTACTAAAAATAGAAAGAAATTAGCTGGACAACTAAAAAAAAAAAAAAAAAAATATATATATATATATATATAAAATTAGCTGGGCATGGTGGCGCATGCCTGTAGTCCCAGCTACTCGGGAGGCTGAGGCAGGAGGATTGCTTGAGCCCAGGAGTTTGAGGTTGCTGTGAGCTAGGCTGACACCATGGCACTTTAGCCCAGGCAACAAAGTGAGACTCTCTCAAAAAAAAAAAAAAAAAAAAAAAAGAGAGAGAAAAAGGAGATGGTAAGATGGTAATGAGGTAGGATGGATGAAGCTTCATTGGTGTTCCTTGAGACATTTTGAGGACAAAGGAGTTGTTTGACGTATAAATAGGCATGGGCACTTAAGAGGATAATAAAGCTAAGTCAAAAGTTTGCTTGATTTGATTCCTTTGAAATAAATTTGATGCCTTGCCTTTTATGTTAACTCTTGATTCTTCATAAACAGTGTCACATTTCCTATAGAATTTAGTGGGTTTTTTGTTTTGTTTTTCATATTGTGTGTGTGTTTTTTTGTTTTTCTGGGCTTTGTCTTGATTAATTAGGGTAATTGGAACAATAAAAATTTGCTATAATTACATTATAAGGTTGGTTCTGGGAATAAAATCTAGCAGTAAAAACCTTGGACTTTGGGGTCAGGTGATATATTTCAAATTAGTGCTTTTCCGCTTTCTGGTTACATGATTTTGGGCAAATTATCTAACCTCTTTTTATTTTAAGTTTCCTCATCTGTATAATGAGGATAATCAAACTATTATCTAGTGTCATTAGGATTTAATAAAATAAACCATATTAAAGCAGATAACTCAGTATTTAACTTTGTATGACAGTGAAGATTAGATGAGTTTACTGCCTATAAAAGGCTTAAAATAATGCTTGTAAAATAAACTCTCAATAAATGTTACCTATTTTCATTGTTATTCAGTAAATGTTGGTTGATATCATCATCATCCTATCATGATGGTTCTCTGCCTAATTAGGTTTTCTTTTCCTTCCCGTTAAATGTTTTCATTGCAGTAAAGCAAGTACTGCCAGTTTTCTTCTATTAGATCTGTATTTTCAAAATCAGAAAATAAAAGTTTATTGTATGTTTTTTAATTGGTTATATAATGGACATGAATGAGAAAAATTAATTTGCCTTTATCTCTTGAAGGGAATGAAAAACTACTTTGTGTCAAATTTTCACATAGCTTTTGTTGATATTTAGTTAAATAACCATTTTCCTTTCCTTTTTCTTATCTTTCTTATGTTATGATTTTAATCACTAGGAACATGTTTGACAAGCTGAACCGTGATGCCTTTCATATAGTTTCTTATTTTTTGTTTCAAACTCTGGACCAGTCTCTCACTAAAGAAGTTTTCAAGTAAGGAAAAGCTATTTCATTTTCTTAAGTAGTTATTCTCAAATTTGAAATGGACTGTGCCTTATTGTAAGCCGGAATTGCAGCTTGACCTTTGAGTATTGTTTTGAATTGATATTATAAAATTTAGTCTCTACTATAAAATGAATCTTACAAATACAGTGCTTAACCTTTATAAATCTGGGTGATTTTTATTTGTTACATATCTTAAAATCATTGTGTATTTTATTGGTAATATAGGTTTTGTTTCATAAAATTGGTTCCTTATATTCTTCATGGTCTTAATTATTAGGCACAACAATTAACTGATATCATTCTGTATAGATACTCAATTTTTCCCTGCTTGTTAAATTTTACAGTTGTCTGTAAATCCTTAGTTTTTTTAGTGAGATACATATATCTATATTTAGCTATCTATCTATCTATAAAAGTGTCAGTTGCTGTAGGCAAAAATTATTCCTATTAAATTTAGCCTATTGTTATATATATTGAATATTAAATAGTTTAAGATGGAGATAAAAATATGTGAATACCCACTAGTATTGGTTCTAAGTTATCTTGCATGTGATTTGGGGTTCTTTTCTCTGAAAGTATTCACATTTATTTTGATATTATCAGCCTCTTATATAGAAAAGCAACAGGTAAATCTATTATTTAGGGCATTACTTTCATTTTTATTTATTTATTTAATTTTTTAATTTTTTTTTTTTTGAGGCAGAGTCTCACTCTGTTGCCCCGGCTAGAGTGCCGTGGCGTCAGCCTCGCTCACAGCAACCTCCAACTCCTGGGCTCAGGCGATCCTTCTGCCTCAGCCTCCCAAGTAGCTGGGACTACAGGCATGCGCCACCATGCCTGGCTAATTTTTTCTATATTTTAGTTGGCCAATTAATTTCTTTCTATTTTTTAGTAGAGATGGGGTCTCACTCTTGCTCAGGCTGGTTTCGAACTCCTGAGCTCAAAC
>CAUYPO010005275.1:0-10339 GCA_963574435.1 Cheirogaleus major
CCACAATCCTCTGAATGCAGGGCATGCAGTTCCTTAAAAGACAGACAGCCCTGGGAGAAAGGGAAGGGAAAGTGTTCTGAATTCATCTGACTCAGTTTCTCGCCTGCCAAGAATCTCTTCCAAGTGGTGATGGCTCCTCACACATTCAGAGATGTCATCTTCCAAATCAGAGTTGTCAGAGCAACTGAAGGAAGTTGTCCAACTTCCTTCTAAAACTTCCAATCCTAGACCTTGGCTGGGACCTCCCATTCTGAAAGGCCTCATAAGGCCATAAGGCAAAGGCAATCTAGACAAAAATAATCAAGCCCTGCAGTGTTTAACCTATTGCTCTACAACATTTAGGTTTTAGGGGCGGGGCTGACAAGCAGAGAAACACAAAAGACCTTAGAATCAAGGTGTTTCTCTTCCTAGGGTCAGAGTTCTCCATCTGGAACCATAGAGTCTCTGCAGGATCCAGGGCCTGTGAAAAGGTACATGGGGGCATGTGGGTGTGCTTTTCTAGAAGTTTCTAGGGCTTTCATCATATCCTAAAAGGGTCCCATAACTCAAAAAGGTTCAGAGCTACTGCTCTAAAGGATTAATGTGAGATAAAATACTAGCAAACCAATGGTGCCAAAAATGCTGTCTGTTCTGTCAAGAGCTGCTGTGGATCTCCTATAAATACAGAGAAAGAGCAACAGTGTGTGCGCTACAGATGCCCGCCACCTCTGCATCTCTACTTCGATTCTGGAGTCCACTTGTAGGTGTCCTCAGTTGTCCTCTATTATTCTCACATCATAAATATTCTCACCCAACTTAAAGAACATTTTTATAACTGATAGAATTAAAGTTTTCCGGCTGGGCGCGGTGGCTCACGCCTGTAATCCTAGCACTCTGGAAGGCGAAGGCGGATCGCTTGAGGTCAGGGGTTCGAGACCAGCCTGAGCAAGAGTGAGACCCCATCTCTAATAAAAAGAGAAAGAAATTAATTGGCCAACTAAAAATATATATAGAAAAAATTAGCCGGGCATGGTGGCACATGCCTGTAGTCCCAGCTGCTCAGGAGGCTGAGACAGAGGATTGCTTGAGCCCAGGAGTTTGAGGTTGCTGTGAACTAGGCTGATGCCATGGCACTCTAGCCTAGGCAACAGAGTGAGACTGTCTCAAAAAAAAAAAGAATTAAAGTTTTCCACATTACCTTTGGCTTAAGAGAAGGAATGTCCTAAACAGCTAAAAGAGGTGCTAAGTTTACAGGCCAAATACAAATTGAGTAGCTTTATATTCAAATTAATAGAAAAATTAAAGTGATAACACTACCAGCTGGCCAGCTGTTTGCTGACCCTTCTAACCTGCCTTACTACTTGTAATTGAAGGGAGGTATAACTTGTGTCCCACATGTCTCTATTCACATATGACAAAAAGGTTCACCAAACTTGCTATGTCCCTTGCCCCTTAGTTCTTCTTACCTAGCTCTCTGTCCATGGTTTGGGACTACTCCATTGAATCACCTCAACCTCCAAGTATGGGAAAAATGAAAGCTGATAAACAGTAGATGGGCAGATATAAGGCAGTTGCCCCCTACCCTCCCACTGAGCTTCCTTAAAATACAACTTCAGTACAAGGACTTATGTATAGCTGCAGAGCTAACAGACTCTTAGAACTATTAGCTATTAATAGTTTATTCAGGATTCATTACCATAGTCAGGAGACAACTTGACTTTAGAAACCTGTCCTAATGGAAAATTACTAGGAAAACTTGAGCTTGTTCTTCAAAATTTAGAATAAGAAAGAAAGAAAAATGAATGGAAGTGAACAAAATAGGAACCAAAGAAAGTATCTGTTCCCTTTAGAACAGATTAGCCAAAAGCAGACAGAAAGGTCTCCTCCACAAGAGGGCCTTCATTTCTTTATAACTTTAGAAAAAAGAACAGTATCCCATTAAGAGTTTCTTCTAACTGATACCAGCTCTGCCCTTCAGAAGAGAGCTACACTTTGGCTTCCATTCTAAGGCTAATTCTCTAAAGCAGGGGTTGACAAACTACAAGCCCACCACCCATTTTTGCAAATAAAAGCTTTATTAGAACACAGCCACAATCATTCATTCACGTATTATCTATGACTGCTTTCTCACTACAACAGCAGAGTGGAATAGCTGCAACAAAGACCATATGGTTCACAAAGCATCAAATATTTACTGTCTGGCCTTACAGAAAAAGTTTGCTAACATCTACCTGAAAGACAGGAGATGACAGCCATTTGGTTTGGTTACACAGCAGATGGGAGAGCAGGGGATCAGAGAGTGAAAGTGCTTTTCTTCAAGGGACCAGAGTGGTGAATCACCAGTCACAGGGCACAGAGCCTTGATGTGGCCTGCCCCCTGGGTTGCACTGGCACAAGAGAAGGAACCTTACTCTGGGTGCCAAGGTTTAGCCCAAACTCTGCTCTATACTTACTGTCCCCCAGGATCAGTTCCACTTCCTCGTCTGCATCAGAGTCTTCATCCTCCCCGTCCTCTCCCTCTTCTAGAAGGTTTGCTAGCTCCTCATCGGAGGGAGAGAAGTCATTGTCCCCATCTTCCCCTGCGTTCTCATTGTTGTCATCTTCCTCCAAGTCAGCCTCCAGCAACTGGTCAGTGTCAAGCTCATCTAGATCATCAGTGTCATCATCATCTTCATCATCATCTTCTTCCTCCTGTTCTTCCTCTTCCTAGTAAGAGAGCATGAGGTCCATTAGGACAAAAACAGAGGCCTAACCCATGTGGGCCACATGGTGAGTCTTGCCCAAAGGGAAAGGGGAAAAAACTGTCGGCAGAAAGGGTGGTAGTCTAGATTGGCACAGACTAAGTGGGCCAGCCAGACTTGTCAGTAACGGCTGAAACAGGCTCACACAAGTCCCCCCAGACACTTGAAGCACCCTGCAGGCAAGGATTATGGTCACTCCACAAAGGCATTACTGGTCACCTTGCCCTTATCCAAAGAAACAGATAACTTGCTCCACAGAAGTCTCTGCTGTCAATATTCTAGGAGCCCAGGGGGAAGCGGCTCTTCTTTCTCACTTGCATCAACCCAGGCAAGTAAAATCAGTTGAGGCACTAGAACAAAAGCTTTTATATAGAATCTGAAAAGCAATACTTTAACAAAATGGAGGAAGAACACAGTTGCTGAATCATCAGTTCCTAAGCCCCGCAAGCTCTTGCCCTTGATCTTCTAACCAAAAATGTGGGTAAACCCCTAAGAGTGCTATCATATGCATTTGATGATCTGAACTTTTTAACAAAACAGACTTACAATATAGAACACTAACAGATACCTACATTTCTTGTTACAAGCCCCCCAAAAAAGTACGCTAGAGAAACTGTCCATCCTTTCATTCTAAAGAGAATTTCCTAAAGGCAAGACAACTACCAAAAAAGCCAACGAAATATTTTGCTCTAAGTACCCTGAGCTTTGTAAATGGTGCATTCTGGCATCTGCCATGGACTTCAGCTTTGCATTAGAATCCCAGTTGCTTCCCCTTCAAGTGGGAGAGAACACTAAGATACCTCTCTGTTTTTGATAATTTTGGAAACACCATTAACAACTTTTTGATATGCTATTTGATCCAATGATTTAGACTTTTCAAAATTTCTGGCAGCTATATGGAAAGAACTGATGCCCTTTAAATACTCAGTAATCTTAATACTTGCACACGTGTGTATGGTTTATACCAGATTTTTCAGGGGCACTCGTTCGTGTGGTGTGAATGCACATGTAACAACCTGAGACCATTGTTCCACACCCTTGGCCACAAATCCCTTCAGAGCTACTAAGCATTCCCCGACCTGAAAGGAGCTAAGGCAGCAATGACAAACTGAAACACAGACAAGCTCATGACCCATAACTGAGAAAGGGGAGGGGCGCCAAAACTCAGGGAAAATAATCCCTGAGTGCTTACCAGATGACAACTTTTGCCTCTTTCTTCCAGGCATACATTCATGAACTTAACCAAAATTAGCTAATCAGTTAACAAAGTACCAAAGTTAAAAATAAGTATATTAAAGAAGAGAATATCTGGGTCCCTGTGTCTCTTAAGCCTTCCTAGAAAAGAATGCTTATATTCTAAATTTAAGATATTACAACTTTTAAAGGTCCACAGTTGAGTAGGTATGTAAAAGGTAAACGGTTAGGTAAACTGTTCAAATGGTCATGGGCTGGCCAACAAATTCAGGAAAACAGTTCTCTTTCATTTCCAAAAACATCAACGCTTAGGTGATCCAGAAGAACTGAGCAACAAGCTCCCAAATCAAGAGCAATCCTGAAAAATAGGTCAAGCAGGGTCTAAGCTTTGAACTACAGAGATATCATTCCAATTTCTTCTGGCAGCCTACAAACCCAATCTTTATTTATTTTGTAGCAGAAGAAACAGTTGTATATTAATTCATCCCAGAAGGACACAAGGATATCACATGTGACCATGACAGGGGAGGGGAAATGACCAGGAAGATCTACCTCAATCACAAGTTGAACACCTCACTTCACTGCCTGTACTTTGTATTTAATGACCAATACTGGTTTAATATGTATTTGGTCACACATGGACATGGCCATAAACTCACTGTCTAAATTTTAAATCTGAAACCAGGATCATGAAGCAGAGACTCAAAGACCTGTCCAAAATGCTGTGGTAGAATTCTGTGGTGGAAACCAAAGGGGATTCTAGGAAGCAATTTTAGGAGCATTCTCTGCTGGTCAAGTACCTAGTCAGCAGCACAAGCCCCTCTCTTTCATTTCCGAAGAATAAAGCTTTTAATAATGAGTGATCCAAAAACGTAAAAACAAAAAATTATTTAAAGAAAAAAACAAATCTTGCTAGAATCCTGACTCAACTCCAGCAACATTTAGATAATGTTTTGGATCCAGGAACATTGTCCCCCTCCCTGCCAATTCTCTAAGACTTCTTTTAGGGCCTGGAAACAGAAGAACTCAGAGCCAGGCCATTTCAAATTAAACTACCAATAAATTTTCCTACAGAAAGAAATTCCAAAAGTCATCTCAATTCCACCTTTAGTCAATGTCATGGTTACCCAAAGCCCCCAAACCCTGCAGATAACCAACCCACTCCCCTCTTCCTGTACAGAGAAGAGGTCAATTGGCACGAGCTGCTGCCACTGCTCCCTGGTTCCCTCTCCACATCCAAACCTGGTCTGAGGAGACTCTGGTCTGAAGAAGAACCTCCCACTCCTGCTCTAGACCTCAATCCACCCTGGAACCCTATTACCACAGACGCTTTTCTCACCCTCACCCCACCCCACCCCACCCTACCCACACTCAAGTTCTCTCCACTGGCTCCTCATCTTCTATGCCAAGAGGCTCAGCTCCCTCACACCTAACAACTTCTCAGCCTACATGGGCTTCAAATTCCCCCTACCTATAGACTTTTTGGAACGGTGACCTCAACCCTGTTCCTGACCTCCAGGTATCCACCTTCCCCTTGCTAACTTTGTGCTCGCTCTGCCTTTATTCCACTATCACTCGACAGTCTGGCTCCTGCCCAAACTCCTTCATACAAGTATTGCAGTTAATGGTGTGTGCTCTGGAACCAGGCTGCCTCTACTGAATCCAAACTCTGTTAGCATGATGATTAACTTTGGGGCAATTTATCTGCCCTCATAGGGTTGCTGTTCGGTTTTAAGTTTGGTGGTTGTTTTGTTTTTTGAGACAGTCTCACTCTGTTGCCCGACTAGAGTGCTATGGCATCATGATAGCCCACTGCAACCTCAAACTCCTGGGCTCAAGTGATCCTCCTGCCTCAGCCTCCCCAAGTACCTGGGACTACAGGCATGTGCCATGATGCCTGGCTAATTCTTCTATTTTTTTGTAGAGATGGGGTCTCACTCTTGCTCAGGCTGGTCTCAAACTCCTGAGCTCAAGCAATCCTCCCACTCAGCCTCTCAGAGTGCTAGGACTACAGGTGTAAGCCACCACACTCAGCCAGGGTTTAAAGTTTTTTAAAAATGTATGTGTATGTGTGTATTTAAGCTCTTTGGAAAGTGCCTAGCATATACGAAGTGCTCAACAAGTGTAGTTTTTTGTTCTTATTGTAATTACTGAAATCCTCCCAAAGGAATACGAAGGCTTGCCAACCACAGGGCTTTTCTGCAGTGACTGACACTATCCAATCCTGGCTTCCAAACTGGGCTGCTGGCATGATCCTTACTTGGTCTCTTCTGGATCTTCCCCTCTAGGCAGAGAGTTTCCTTCAGCTTCTATTTCTGCCTTTACATATCCTCTCATTAGACAGCTCTATGCATCAGTACCACAAAAACTGAAAATCCCCTAAGTCTAAAACTAAACTCAATCTGTCCCCAAAATCACACTTCTCTCAGTTACCAGGTCAAAATCTCAAACGTGTCTTTCATGTCTCCCACTTTGATGGCTTCATACCTAGTTACCTTCTGTTTCTCACATATCCGTGGTCCCCAGTGCTCTCTCCTATCCACTCTCACTGCACAACACCTCCTCCTGCTAGCCTTCAGTCTCTCCAACTCTCTATGGTCTTATCACTTCCTGGATCAAAACCTCCTAGGGCTCCGTAACACTGCCCACATTATAGAATTACCACAGACTCAATGACCATTTACTGAACATCTATCAAATGACAACTTCTCTGAATCTCAATTTCTTGTTAAATGAGGTGGTTTAATTAAATCAGTTACTCTTACTCAGATGTGACCATCAGAATTACCTAAGAAAATTCCAAAATATTCATGTCTAAACCCCACCCAGGGTCCTAAATGATAGAACCAATCTTTCTGAACGAAGCTCGTGAAGGTGGATTTTGGAAAGGTTCCCCATGAATTGTGAAGTGCACCCCTAATTAAAAACCACTCCACAAGATGATAGCCGAAGTATCTTCCGATTCTAAAGTTCTACTTTTCTGTAATGACACACCTGTCTGCAGATTCAAGATAACAGAACCAAATAGTTGAGTCCAGATATTCCCATCCATCTTTTCTGCTACATCAAACTATCTTATTCTTTAGGACTTAAACAGAATTTGATTTTTTATTAGTGCAGAATTTATTTCTAGACTATTCAAAATTGTTCTTATATATCTATTTTTCACAAGAAACAGCTTTTAGCCTATATTTCCCTCAAAAATATAACCAATCTCTTAGAAAATAAAGCTTCTGGTCATACTTTAAGAACAGTTAATCTAAATACTAGGATAGCTTTAAAAAATGTAAGTCAAACCTGATCCTACTGTCTTGACACTTTAACATGTCACAATTTGCTAAATTTAAATGCTTACTTTTTTTTAAACACTTGTTCCTGATATTAACTATCCTTAAAAGCTATAGGTTTCTCAAATATAGAGAGAAGGTAAAATAAATAAAAAGAAAAAAATATTTATATTGGAAAAAAAAGCTATAGGTTCATTTCAGGGTCATAAATGCTATGTTTTTCTCTCCTCACTGGCAGAATCTAACTCAAATGTATTTTAATTTTTTTAGGATAAAAAGAGGCTTTCAGGAATCATGACATTCAACCAGGCACACAGTAGGTGTGTAATCAGTAAAGACTCTTACCATCCGCTTCTAGGCAGTGGAGAACACATAGGAAGCAACAGCACACAGTGTGTCCCAGATTCCAAAATGAAGTGGAAAAAAGAGAGTATTATTCTCTTGAGTTTTTTCTTTATAAATTTAAGGTTAACTATAATTAGCTGAAATGTATTGGCTTTTCAAAATCTGGGAATAATGATCAATCACTAACCTTTGGTTTTATGACTTTCCTAAAAGCCAGCATTAAAGATAAATGAATTGACTTTTAAAAACACAGATGCCAAACTTCCAGTGGATAATAGGAGCTGTGATAGGACTGGCCTATCTCTGCTTTCAGCAAATGCCTGAAGGCAGGCAGCCTAGTGCCTTGGGAACCAAATATTTACGGCTGTCCAATACATTGTATATGTTTTCATTCATCAATATAGTGTAACAGAAGGGATGAACTGTACATCTCCAAACTTATTTAAACAGAAGGGCAGAAAGCAACTATTTTTATGGTATGAAAATTATATCTCAATATTAAATAAATAGCCATTTCATATAGGCACTTTATGCCAGACTATATTATCAGATGGCAACTGACAATTCAGGCCCTGAGTTTATTTTGCTGAGGTGAAAAGGCAAATTCAAAGGTGTTGGTCACAGGTGCCTGCATCTCTGAGCCATATAAGTCATACGTGGAACATCTGAGAAGACCTAGGAACAGATATCTAGACTAGGACAAAACTTTGAATAGCAAACGACTCATATGAAAATGAAAAGTCTCTAGTTTTAAAATCACGTGAAACATACAAAGGAAAGTGAGTTAAAAAAAATTCAAGCTGGCACAGGAAGAGGCGGTAGGGAGAAATCTGATGGACATAGTAAATACAGCAAAACACCGCTATAAGATTCTAGAAAGGATGTGTATCAAAAGAATTAAGGTTACAAACAAGACTTACTTAAATAGATATGGCATTATCCAACCTAAAACATCTCTAAATCAAAAATTTAAATGCCAAGGGCTTTTGTTTTCTGGAGTGCTATACTATGTAACTCGTATATGTTGCTAGTCTTTCTTGGTAGCAGAAGGAATAAGTAACTAATGGATATCCTTCAAACATGAAATGCACCAGATGATTGTGGTATCAGTATGTAGTGAAACGTGCATAGATTCTGAAAAATCTGGAAGCAATGCTAACTCACCCACATCACACACCTACCCAGACACCTAGTCCTCTCAGAGCTAGAAAGCTTTCAGGCTCTTCTACAGACTAGGCACCAGAGCCACTTAGGGTCCTCTTGCGCCTTCCCCTCTCAATTTTGGCTGTCCATGTCAAGTCAGCCTCTAGTTTTCTCTCCTACACCAGTGAGAAGTCCTGGCCAGGCATGGTGGCTCACATCTATAATACTAGCACTCTGGGAGGCTGGGGTGGGAGGATTGCTTGTGCTCAGGAGTTCGAGACCAGCCTGAGCAAGAGTGAGACCCCGTCTCTGATAACAATAGAAAAATTAGCCAGGTGTCCTGGCATGCACCTGTAGTCCCAGCTACTTGGGAGGCTGAGACAGGAGGATCACTTAAGCCCAGGAGTCTGAGGTTGCAGTGAGCTATGATGACGCCACTGCACTCTACCCAGGGTGACAGAGCGAGACTCTGTCTCAAAAAAAATTAAAAGGTCCTCACCACCACCCTATCCCCATTTTCTAAAATATTTCTCCCTTAACCTATCAAAAGAAAAGTTAAGGAGAACCACAGGAGAATCAGTCAGTCTTTTCCCTGACCCAAGCCTCCCCCCTGGAGAGGGTGGGGTGAGAGAAGGGGAACACTTAAAATTGTTCCCCTAGAGTGGCGTCTTCCTTACACAACCAACCACCTATCTCCACCGCCTTTGCCTCTCACCACTCCAGGTCTGCAAGAAGAATGAGGCCAACCCAAGGAATTGCCTTCCAGCTCCCAAGGTGTCTAGGGCAATTCTCACTTCCCCTTGAGCTTGAACCGCATCCCTAAAGACAGACACCAGGCATCACATGGACCCAGGTGATGGTCCCCAGAAGGTCCTTGTAAACTGCGAGGACATACAAGGGCAGGGATAATGGTGTTGGTAAATAAAATAACCTGGTTTTTGCTTCAGATTTACAGCTCAACATGTAGCATCCAAGAAGCCTGAGACAGAACTGATACCCGGTAGTGATGAATAAATCCATGAAGGACAAGACTGGGCCACCTGTACCATTGTAATATATGAACAAATGGCTTGACATCTGCACCTTCTATATCTACTCAAGGATAAAGCACATCTTGTTTCATAACACCTAAAGTGAAAAAGTATGCATTAAGGGATTGAGGTGTCTAAGGTAGCAAACTGAAGTGAGAATAAAAGCACAGAGACGCTATTAAGAAACCCACTCAAGGCAACCACATGAAGTCTGGAGGATCTAATACCACTTGCAAGCTCTGCTACCAAGAAAGACTAGCAACATGTAAAGTTAAATAGTATAGCACCCCAGAAAACACTAAATCCATGTCACAAATAAATCAAAGATCTCAAGTATCCACCTAAAGAGCACTTCCTTCTACCAATATCTCGTGACTCACATGAGCTTTAAACACTGCTGGCTCCTCTCACCCATGAAACCAAGGTCCCTACATCTAGAAGGCATTAAAGGAAAGCCTTTCCACACTAGGAAATCCTTAGCAGAATTTGGTGAAGTAGTTTCAAACTCTGGAGCCCATTTGTCATTTATAATAAATATGGTATTTAAAGAACTATAGAACTGAGGATGTCATTTTCAGTAAAGGACCTTATAAAATAATATTTCCATGGAATCCAACAA
>CAUYPO010005276.1:0-18030 GCA_963574435.1 Cheirogaleus major
GGCCTGGACATGTATGTTTTTAATAAGATAATGATGATGTTGATGATGATTCTGATTTTAATGGCAAAAATAATAATAGCTAACTTTTATCAAGTGCTTTCTATGTGTCCTTATAGTTAATCTTCCATTTGTATGAGTGGGGTACTATTGCTATCTCCATTTACAGATGAGGAAACTAAGGCATAAGAAGGTTAAATGTCTTGTTGAGGATTACTTTATCTAGCAAGTGATTGACCTGGGATTTGAACTTGAGTGGTTGGATACTGGATTCCTCCTTTTATACAGCAGTGTGCATTTGTTAATTATGAAAGTGGGAGGATATAGTATTTCACATTTCCTCAAACTTATTTGCCTATGAAATCCACCCCCCTTTTTAAAAGCATTTCATGGAGTTCATGTTTCAAAGAATGCACTTTGAAAAACATGTATCTTGTCTAATTGAAGCTCAGAGAGAGAGAGTCAGCTGCAAGTACTGATAAGAGTGAGTCACTAGTTAATTGTCAGCTAGAAGGAAGTAGTCTCTCACCTTTGACAAATGCCTTGACATCCTTTGCTGTATAGTTATCAGCCAGAACATTAGGCAAAAAGTTGTACGTCATTATAAACATATTTTCAACAAAAACCTGTAAATGGATGTTTATAGCAGCTTTATATGTAATAACAAAAAACAACTCAGATTTTCTTCGATGGGAAAATGGTTAAACAAGCTGTGGTATATCCATGCCATGAAATACTACTCAGTAATAAAAAAGAAGAAACTATGGATACATGCAACGAGATGGATGAATTCCAGAGAATCATGCTGAGTGAGAAAGCCAATTTCAAAAGGCTATTACCATATGATTCCATTTATATAACATTCTTGAGATGACAAAATTATAGAAATGGAGAACAGATTAGTGGTAGCTGTGTTAAGGAGGAGTGAGGATGGGGGGGAATTGGGTGTAGCTATAAAAGCAACATGAGGGATCCTTATGATAAAGGAAATGTTCTATATCATGACTTTCTCTATGTCAGTATCTTAATTATGATATTGTACTATAGTTTTGCAAGATGTTACCATTGGAGAAATTGGGTAAAGGGCACTAGGAATCTCTCTGTATTATTTCTTACAATTGCATGTAAATCTACAATTAACTCAAAATAAAAATAAAAGTTTTAAAAACATGTAAAAAAATAATAAGAATAATATTCTTACATTTGCTTTTAAAACAAACATTGCAGGAGATGGGGCAAAATGGCTGACCAGAGACATAGCTTGCCAACCATCCCTGAGAGAAGGAAGGGATTTGAATAGGGGAACAGGAGAGGGAATGCAGTGCAGGTGAATTTCAGTGAGATAAATGCTGGAGACTGCCGGGGACCTCACGGAGGAAAATTGCAAAGCAGAGAAGTAAGAGGATGAAGGGATAAAAGATATCGGTGAGGACCAAACCCAAAGGGAGGCTCGGAGTCCAGCAAATGGGTAAGGAGGGATCTCTCTCTCCCCCTCACAATCTTTCAGTGATCAGCAGGCTACCAAGTTACTGGGAAGGTTTTCCACCCCACAAATCCGAGCACTGGGGCAACCACGGAATTGTGGGGAGACCTTGTGTGATCCCAGAGCTTAGACACTTTCTGTGGGGTTCTCATCCAAGGAGAGTGATCCGAGAGGCTGGAGAGCAGGGTTTTTTCCCATTCACTTATCTCTCCCTGCCCCTCCCCCCAGCCAACTCATCCTGCAGTCTAAAGTTTCCATAAAGACTAGGGCCCACGCCTCTCTCCCTGGAGACCTGCAGGGGACCCGGGGCAGCCAATCTGGGAGCTCCCTACCCGTTAGCATTTCATAGAGACACACACCGTGGGTCAAACATGCAGGCCAAATCTCATGCCCCCAGGATTGAGCAGGTCATTGAGAGACACAGAGGGAGATTTAGGAGGCGGACCTGGGAGGTAAGGGAGCCCATGAGGGCAGAACTGATGGGGAAAAACCGAAAGCATTCCCACTAAGAACTGGAAACAGACAAAAGTGCCCACTGTCATCACTTCTATTCAACATAGTGCTGGAAGTCCTAGCCAGAGCAATCAGACAAGAGAAGAATATTAAGGGTATCCAAATCAGGAGAGAAAAAGTCTAACTATCACTCTTTGCTGATGATATGATCTTGTATCTAGAAAGCCCATAGATTACACCAAGAGTCTCCTGGAATTGATAAATAAATTCATCAAAGTCTCAGGATACAAAATCAATGTACATAAATCAGTAGCATTTCTATATACTAATAACAGTCAAGTCAAGAGTCAAATCAAAGACTGAATATCATTCACAATAGTTACAAAGAAAATAAAATACTTAGGAATATACTTACCCAAGGAGATGAAAAAAATCTCTAGAAGGAGAACTACAAAACTCTGAGGAAAGAAATCACAGCGGATACAAACAAATGGAAAAGCATACCACGTTCATGGATAGGTAGAATAAACATTGTTAAAATGTCCATACTACCAAAAGTGATTTACAGATTTAATGCAATCCCCATCAAATTATCAAAGTCATACTTCACAAATCTAGAAAAAATAATTGTACACTTTGTTTGGAACCAGAAAAGAGCCCAAATAGCCAAAGAAATCCTAAGCAAAAAGAACAAAACTAGAGGCATCACATTACCAGACTTCAAACTATACTAAAAGGCTATAGTAACCAAAACAGCATAGTATTGGTACAAAAACAGAGATATAGACCAATTAAACTGAACAGAGAACCCAGATATAAAACCATCTACCTACAAACAACTGATCTTTGACAAAGCAGACAACAATGTATGCTGGGGAAAAGAAGCCCTATTCATTAAATGGTGCTGGGAAAATTGGATAGCCACATGCAGAAAAATGAAACAGGAACCCTTCATCTCACCACTCACAAAAATTAATTCAAGATTGATAAAAGACTTAGATCTAAGAAATGAACCATAAAAATTCTAGGGGAAAATGTAGGTAAAACTCTTCTAGATATTTGCTTAGGCAATGAATTTATGAAAAAGACCCCAATGGCAATGATGGTAACAACATAAGTTAATAAATGTGATTTGATTAAACTAAAAATCTTCTGCACAGCTAAGGAAACAATCAAAAGAGCAAATAGACAACTTACAGAATGGGAAAAGATATTCGCAAGTTACACATCTGATAAAGGGCTAATAACCATAATTTACAAATAACTCAAGCAAATCAGCAAGAAAAAAACAATGAACCCTACTAAAAAGTGGGCAAAAGACATACACAGAAGCTTTTCAAAATAAGAAAAACAAATGGCCAGTAAACACATGAAAAAATGTTCAATGTCACTAATCATCAGGGAAATGCAAATTAAAACCACAATGAGATATCACCTTATTCCAGTTAGAATGGCATTTATTTATTTAAAGTCCAAAAATGACAGATGGTGGCGTGGGTGAAGAGAGAAAGAATTGCTTACACACTGTTGGTGGGACTGCAAATTAGTACAACCGCCATGGAAAACAGTATGGAGATTCCTCAAATAACTAAAAGTAGACCTACCATTAGATCTAGCAATCCCACTATTGGGTATTTACCCAAAGGTAAAAAAGACTTTTTATTAAAAAGACACCTGCTCTTGAATGATTATTGTAGCACAATTCACAATTGCAAAGATGTGGAATCAACCCAAGTGCCCATCAATTCATGAATTGATTAATAAAAAATGAATTAATACCTTTTGCAAAAATCTGGATGGAACTGGAAACCATTGTCCTAAGTAAAGTATCTCAAGAATGGAAAAACAAACACCACATGTACTCACTATTAAATTGGAACTAACCAATGAGCACACATGTGAACAGAAGACAGTAAAACTCAGTGGAAATCAACCAGAGGGTAGGGGAAGGAAGGTAAGGGACAAACCTACCTAATGGTACTATGAACACTATTTGGCTGATAGGCACACCTTTAGCCAGGACTCAAGCATTACAAAAGTGATCCATGTAACCTAAAATATTTGTACCCTCTTAATATTTTGAAATAAAAACAACCAAATAGACAATATATGACATTTTAAAACCTATTGGAAATTTTTAAAATAAAACAAACATTGCATTATATAAAGGGTAAAAATTATGCTAAAAACATAAACTTTAATTCTCCTTTACTTGGAGCAACATTAAATAGCAAATCAAAACATCATTATAAGTTGAGAGAGTGAGAGGCTGTGGAAGAAATGAAAAACTTTATAGTTTAGTACCTTTAAAGCCACTTTATTACTGCTTTTTGAACATGTAGCCCTACGTTTTCATTTTGTGAAAATTATGTTGCCAGTCTTGGAAATATATATATATATATATATTATTTAGTTATGAAATCATATTGATATTTTCCATTCGAATTTAACATTATAGTGTTTTTCCAAAGATTTATTTTATACATGTATTAATATTTCTTTTTTCTTACACTGAAACTTTTGGTTCCTCATATCATTAACACAATTACTTATCTGTTTTATCTATAATACATTACATACACATACATAAATTTCAAATTTTAATACCAATGTTACTACTACCAATAAAATTGCCAATGATGTTCAAGATTTCTTTTTACTTCTTTTTTACTTTATTACAGTCTGAATATTGTGTTGATAAATTATTTGAAATAATTGTTGTCTCTGTGTGATTCTGTTACTTTTGATATGTATTTAAGTTAATTTGGTTTTAGTTGTAGGCTTTGTGGGTTTGTCTTCTTTTTTATTTAATTGTGTCTTTTTGGATGTTAAACATTTTTATATTTTATAAGCCAAAACCATATTAAGAGGCATACTCAGAAATCTCTCTCCAATTCTTATCCTCTCTTCCTTAGTTCCCCTCCAAGCCTTCTATAGGTAATCATTTCTATTAGTTTCTGGTTATTCATCCAGGATTTGTGTGTGGAGGGGGGAATTTTAGCAAATACATATTCATATTCTTATTTCCTTCTTTCATATACAAAAGATAAAACACTATATACATGCTGTGTACCTTTTTAATTTTTAGCAAAGTAGCCTCCATATCAGTATATAGACATATTCTCACTCTGGTGTGTACTTGTATAGTACTTCATTATAAGGTGATAACTTATTTTACTCAATAAGTCCTTTATTGATGGATATTTAAGATACTTCAATTTTTACTATTAAAAATAATTACACAGTAAATAACCTCACATATTTAGCATTTCATAATTATGGAGGCATAACTTCAGGGTAAATTTCTGGATGTGAGATTGATAGGTCAAGGGGTAAATGCTGGATATTACCAAATTCCCCTCCTTGGAAATTGTACCATGTTACACTTTCACCAGCAATGTATGAAAGTGCTTGTTTTTCCAGAGGCCTGTCAATAGAATGTTTTGTCAAACTTTGGGATTTTGGCAAATCTGATTTGTGTAAAATGGTAACAAGGCAGTTTTAATTGGCATTTCTATTATTGTGAGTGAAAGCATCTTTTCAAATGTTCATTCCATTTCTCTATGAACTCTCTGTATCTGTTGCCCATTTTTTCTATCAAAGTTTTAGTATTTTTCTTAATTGTTAATATATTTATTTATTTATTAGAGAGATTAATCTTTTATCTGTCATATAGATGTCAAATATTTTCTCTAGGTTTGTCATTTTATCTTTGATTATAATTACGTGGTTTCTTTTCTTTTCTTTTCTTTTCTTTTTTGAGATTGGGTTTCACTTTGTTGCCCAGGCTGGCATTGAACTCCTGGACTCAAGTGATACTCCCACCTCAGCCTCTCAAGTAGCTGGGATTACAGGTGTACACCACTGTGCCTGGCTTGATTATGTGTTTTTAATGTAGGTAAATTTATTAATCTTTTATCTATTAATTATGAATTTTGAGACACAGTTCAAAAAGCTTTCCCTAGTCTCACATTAAAAAGAAAGACAGGGTACTGGTTCTGGCCAAGATGGAATGCCCCATTCATTTCTCCCAGGGCCTTCTCCTGAGAAACCCTGTATATAACACAGCAAACAAGCATAGGAAGATTCTGAAAGGTTGAAAAAAGAAAGGAGACTTCCTAGGAACCCTTGGACCTAAGGAACGACAAAACAGTGAATTCTCTGGGCTTCCTTATTGCATCCCTTATATCCCAGACAAGGCACTGTAGAAGCTTCCAATACACAACTGCCAACAAGAACAGATTTTTAAAAAGAAAAAACTCAAAGAAAAGCCAGATAGCCCTAGCTAAAGGAACCAGAAAAGGATGGCATAACAACAGAAATTTTTTTTGGCAATATCCACCCAGCTCCAACCAAACACTGATAGAAAAACTGGACCACTGCCCCTGTGGGATTTTCTGATGCTCACCTGGCAGAAGCAGTTGGTGCTCTGATTCTCATGCTGAGGTACTAGTAAAGCTGAGTAGAGAGCTGAGTTTCTATTCCCAGAGACAGAGAGAAATAAGGCTAGTCAGTACTGTGATCTCCCCCATCCCAAGTGTTAGCAGAGCCCAGCAATGGGGAGCTAAGTATACACTCTCACCTGACATCAACAAGACTAAACAAGGCAATGCCAGTCAGGTTTAGTCAGTACTCCACTGTCCACTAGCCCCCTGCCACTGGTGTCATCAGGGCCCAGTAGGGAGCTGAGCCTTCAACTCCACCCAACATTAATAAGACAGAATGAGGTGATATGAGGTTGTTTAATCCATCTTTGCTTCCTCGCTCTCTTAGTTTTAGTGGGGCCCAGTTGGCAGATGAACCTCCATCCCCACCAGGCATCAATGGGGCAGAAGGAGGTGGTCAGAGGTGGGGTTTGTTGGTACTTTACTTTCCCTTTACACTCCCTGGGTGTCTGTGGGTCCCAACAAAAAAATGAGCTACTGCCTACACTCTGTGGCAAAAAAGTAGAGTGACTCAACCCTTAGCTTTCTCCCCACCACTGATGTCAGTGGGGACCAATAGGGAGCTGAGCTTACATTACCACTAGGAGGCAGAGTGATGGCAAGAGTCAGTGCCCCATTTTCACTGGGAAGGTGTTGATGGGGCAAAGGATGGAACTGAACTTTCAGCCCACTCATCTGTAATGAGGCAATGGGAGTCAGTGACTATTTTTGCCAAAGTAGTATTACTGGGGACCAGAGGGAAGCTGAACATACATACCCACTCAGCCTTCCTACTATACCACAACCAGAGCACAACCAGTTAAGAAAAGGAAGAATTAATAGAATTCAGAGTCTTGGCCAGGCATGGTGGCTCACGCCTGTAAATCCTAGCACTCTGGAGGCTGAGGCAGAAGGATCTCTTGAGGTCAGGAGTTTGAGACCAGCCTGAACAAGAATGAGACCCTGTCTCTACTAAAATTAGAAAAAAATTAGCTGGGAAACTAAAAAAAAAAAATAGAAAAAATTAGCCAGGCATGGTGGCACATGCCTGTAGTCCCAGCTACTCAGGAAGCTGAGGCAGAAGGATCACTTGAGCCCAGGAGTTTGAGGTTGCTGTGAGCTAGGCTAATGCCACAGCACTCTGGCCCAAGCAGCAGAGTGAGACTCTGTCTCATAAATAAATAAATAACCAAAAGAGTGGATTTGACAGAAGATAAAATCAGTGAATTTGAGGACACATAAATAGAATATTCCCAATATAAACAAGAGAAAAAAAAACAGACTGAAAAAAAATGAACAGAGTCTCAGGAACTGTTGGGACAACAACAAAAGAGATGACATTTGTATCATGGAATACCACAGAGAACAGAGGGAGGATTGAAACAGTATTTGTAACACTGAAAAAGTATTTGAAGAATAATGGTTGAAAACTTTCCAAATTTGGTGAAAGATATAAGCCTACAGATTGATTCAATAAGCTCAGTGAATAGGATATATATAGAAATATATACCAAGAAATATATGCCAAGACACATAACTTCTGAAAAGTTCTGAAAACTAAGGACCAAAAGAGAAAAGAAAAGAAATTATGAAAGCCAGAGAGAAATAACACATTATTTATAGTGGAGCACCAATTTGAATCTCAGAGTGTTTCTCATGTGAAACTATGGAAGCCAGAAGTTAATAGCACAACAATTTTTCAAGTACTGGAAGAAAAGACCTATCAAATGCCAATTCTATATCAAGCAAGAGTATTGTTCAGGAATAAAGAGAGTAAAGATATTCTTAGAAAAAGAAAACTAAGATAACTTGTTACTAGCAAACATATCCTTAAAGAATTGCTAAAAAGAGATTCTCTAAATAAAAATGAAATGATAACAGAAGAACATTTGAAACTTCAGAAAGGTAAGAAGAACATAAGAATAGATAAAAACAAGAAACTGGAAGTTAAAGAACAAAATAAACCCTTACTGCTATATCCCCAGCACCTAAAACAGGACCTGGCACTTAGTAGGTCCTTGATAAATATTTGTTGAATTAATAAATAAATCCTAGTGAGTAATTTACACCTTTGTTCATATATTAACAGATTGAATGACCTAAAATACATTGGAATATGGTGGATCTGAACCAATTACAACTTTGACTTAACAAACCTATATAGAATAGTGAATTCAACAAATAGAGAAAACTTACTCTTTTCAATTAAGGAGAAAGTTAATAAAACAGACCATGCATTATGACTCAAAGAATATCTCAATAAATTCCAAAAAGCCAATATCATATAGGCTTACTATTTTACAACATGCAATAAAATTATACATTAACAACAAAAGAATAGCCAAAAATGAGCTTAGAAACCATAAGTAATTTTTTAAAACCCTACTAAGTAACTCAATTTAAAGAGGAAATAAAAAACTAAGATTATGAAATATTTATGAATTAAGACCGAAGAAACCATTATATATCAAACCTGTAGGATGCACATCACCGCTCTCCCTTTTCTTTGTCCCCAAAGAAAAATCATAATTGTGAATTTGGTAAAATTCCTTCCAACCTCTAATCAATATTTGAATAAAGATAAGAAGAATTAGAACAAACTAATAAAACCAGATTAAACAAAATAACCATTGGATACATTCTTTATATATTGTTGCTACTAATCTTTTTTTCTGTTATATATGCTTATAAATATCCTCTCCCACTAAAATTACAAATATTGACTGAAAATGAGACAGAACACCAGAGTTTTCTAATGACGATGGGAAAATTTGGAGTTACTCAGAGCTCTATCCTTTCCAAAACAACACCAGACAAAGATGATTTTAGAGGAAAATTCTACCAAAACTTCAAGGACAGTTACCTAAAGCGTCTCAATTTAAATCTGGAAAGAAAAACACTAAAAGTTGCACTGTTTTGCATCTCAAATGTCACCTCCTCATAAAGGCTATCCCTCACCACCCTATCAAAAATTACCCTGTCCCCATCTTAGTCCATTCCGTGTTGCTGTTCCAGAACACTTGAGACTGGATAATTTATCAAGAAAAGAGGTTTATTTAGCTCACAGCTCTGCAGCATGAGAAGTTCAAGGGCATGGCCTTGGCTTCCGGAGAGGGCTTTAGTGCTATATCACAACATGGCAGAGAAGGTCAAAAAGGAAGCAAACACATGAGAAGAGAGGAAAACCTGAGGGGCATACTGGCTTTATAGCAACCCACTCTCACAGGAACTAATCCATTCCTGTGAGAACTAACCCAGTCTTGCAAGAGTGAAAACAAACTCACTACCACAAGAAGGGAACCAAGCTACTCATGGGGGATCCGTCTCCATGACTCAAACACCTCCCACTATGTCCACCTCACAACACTGCCACAATGGGGATAAAATTTCAAAATGAGTTTTGATGGGGACAAACAACCCATATCCAAACCATAGCATCCCCCTCTTTTGTAATACTGTATCCCCTCACTTCGCTCTATTATTCTTTATAAATAATATAAAGCACTAACTTTATGTTACATATTTATAAACTTTCTCTTTTATTTGTTATCTTCCTTTATTTTAAGTAAGCTTCACGAGGGCACATTCTTTTTTTTTATTCACCACTCTATCCCCAGCTGCAAGAACAGTGCTTAGCACATAGTAAAAACTTAGTAAATAATTATTTATGAATAAATGAATGAAGGGCAGACATATTACTTTCATATAATTCAGCTATATTAACAAAGCACCAAATAGGAAAAATCTTTAGGGGATCTGCTTCAAGGAAGAGATAAAATATGTTTGTAATTTGCACATATCTAATGACAGGCAATTGAAAATACTTGGTATATTTTTATTCCCTTAAGTACTTAACCTCTCATTCTTGAGTATCATAAAATTTTTATTGGTGGTATACAACTGAATAAAATTTTACTCTACATAGATGAAGCCCAATGAAGTCATAGCTCAATTCATGTTGTCAAATCCATGCAGCAATTTTCTTAATTTAGTAAATAGGAAATTGTTGATTCATAGCTCTTTTATTTCTGACATCCCATAGCTTCTCCTAATCCTACATTACCTGATTGTCAACTACTCTATTCTAAATAGCTCATAGGCATTCTTTATCATGGTGCTCTAGGCAAGGGGAAACCAAAACTTCATGCTCTTCTTTGATATCTGATATCAAGAAAACCCTCATTTCCCCAGTAGGAATGGATGGGAAACCTTGTTTACTGGTCAATAATTGTTTCTATGTTCTGTGTGTCCCCAACTAGAGTTTGGCATGTCTTCTAAGACAAGTCAAAGGACTTTTAACTTCATGGAAGGGTCATTTCTAGTTTTTCGTGTGATAAAATGGGATACCTTTGAATTCCTTGCCTAATAGTCTAAGTAAATAAACCTTCAAATCAGGCTGGGGAAAAAAGAGGTAGAATAAAGGTACATACTAGGAAAGTTATATATAGCAGAGCCTATCTTAGAAAGTGGCCAATGAGAAATAGACACATGGGGCATCACTTGTTTTGCATCATTTTCTGAGGCTAAATACTGTGCTTCGGGAAGCTTACACACCAGTGTGCTTCATAAGCCATCCATCTTCTTGGCAGGCTTTAACTGTTTCCAGAGTATTCATTTCTGTTTGATGTACTCTCAGTCCTCAATTGCACTCATACTTGTCCTCTCCACTCAACATTCCTTTGAAATAGGATCTCCACCTTCTCTCCTTACCTAACTCTTACCTACCCTTCTAAGTACAGATCAAGTCTCACCTCTCTTGAACCCTTCTCTGACCTTACCCCCAGGGACCATTGTCTTCACTGAACTCCCAAATCACTTCTCAGGGGCAATACGCAGTGATCAAGTCACTGTTAGGAACACAAATAAAATATATTGTCCCTGCCCCTCACCTCGTGTTCACCTGCCCAAGGGGTTTTCTATCAATTTAGGCAAATGAAACAAAACAAAAATATACCACAGTAAAAAAAAAGTCACGGTAATTAATTAATTGCATGAGAATTTAGACAAGGGAGAAATCACTGAGGACTGAAGTAGTTTGGAAAAGATTTGCCAAGGAGACACATTAGCTAGGTCTAAGGGAATAAGTAGGATTTAAATGGATGGAAAAGAGGCCATTATAGGTGGACAGGACAGAAGCATATGAAGAATTGAGACAGAAAAGAATAAGATATATTCCAGGAAGAGGAAATAGGTAAAACTCTGAACTGTTTTCTTTAATGTGCCTGGTCCTGTGCTTCACCATAGTAGGTACTTAGAAAGTATTATTGATTGAATGAACTGAGAAAGGAAATAATATTTTTTGCTAAGTAATAATCTGCCATTTAGTCAATACATGAATTAGAAGAGAGCTTCATTTAAGGAATAATAAGAGTACTAACTTCCTACATCACATGAAATAGTAGCTTGTTATCATACCTTACTGATAGTGTTAATAAGATAAACTAAAAGAACTCATCTTTAAAAATTAGTTTAATTAATAATAGAAATAGAAATATGATCTTCATCAATAACATTGCCAATGGTTGTCCTCTATTTATATTCAATGGTCTAAAATGTCAATATTTAAGTCAAATATCTACAAAAAGATGTGCAATAGATTTTAGCATAGCTCCCTTTCATTATAAGCATTGACATTTTTTATTTTTGAAAATGTCTCTTTTGAGATAATGTTCCACAATGTCTTCTACAAATAAAGACTTACATATTCAATTAACCATTGAATATATTGTTTCTGTGAGAGCAATAAATGACTACAAAAAGAGCATTTCTTTTTCTAGTTCCCAGAACTACCATTCCACAATTGCTTGAGGCATTATCACAGCATCCTTGAGTAAAGGCTTTTCTCCTGCTGAAATCTGCAACATGTATCAGTGAGAATCAGGATGACTGCTATGAATTTGTGGGACCTGCTCCCTCATGCATGGCTTTGAGCAACAAACTGATCACATAACAGCTTATTTTCCCCCTAAGTCTCAGGCAACCTGCCTCAACTTTTAAAAACCTAATTGTCCAATTGCTTAATTTCATTAATCAAATAAGCTGGTTTGTGCTTCTGTGGGTGTGTATGCATACGTGTCATGTATACATGAGCTGAGAGGGATGTTTACAGACTGTAAAAATACAAGTTTGAAAAGAAAACTAGATCCCAGGGAACATAAACCGACATGTCCAAACCATGAATGCCTGTGGGAAAGATTTCACATTTTTCCCCACCTTTAACAAGATCAGTTTCTTCACTCATGAATAACTTTTTGTGGGTCATTAATTAGGCCCTTACACAATTACAAAGAAGTTAATAAGAAAATTTGATATTAAATCAAAGAGATGAGAAAAGCATTATTCCTCACTAAGAAAGAGCAAAGCTATTTTCATACAGTTAAACAAATGAACTGAAGTGTTTTGTTGACTTAAACATAGGTTTAGTTAATTCAAACAAAAGTACCTGGGAAGATAAGGAGTTTTTAGTGAAGATTTTATCCTTAAAGAATACTCATGAGGGAGAAAAATGCAAATGAATTCAAGCTGGAAGAGAAAATTAATATGTACAATTGCTACAATAACCTAGCTAATATTGGTCTCAAAACTCAGTTACGAGCACTATATGAAAGCTCAACACACCTTAATTAATACAGGTGAGAGTGAACAGAGTCACTTTCTGCTTCCACTTGTACCAAGGACTCCTAGTGAAAAGCGTGCTCAAAATAGCACAGAAATAAGAGATGGGCTGAGGACAAAATTTACAAATTTCCTCTCATAGCTAAACATGCTCAGACACACTGTTCTGAATTCAAGGTAATCATAAGACATGAAAACCCTTCTGGATCATGTCTAGACACATCTCTTTTTCTCTTTATCACATAGGCCAATGATCACCAGAATGGCAGAATTTGCCAGTTCTCTGAAAATGTGATGGTGAGAGCACATAGGTAACAACTTTGCTTTAACAGGCAACTGACAGCTATATGACTGACCATGTCAATTTTTTCTCCAATTATGGAACAAGGATCTTTTTTTATATTTTTAAAGTAAATTTTATTTTTTTTCTTCAATCTTTCTTTTTTTACTATTTCAAACGTTTAGTGGGTACAAGTGTTTGTTGTTACATGGATAAATTATGTCATGCTGAAGTCAGAATTGCAGCATTTGATTTTGTTTTGTTTTGTTTTTGGGTTTTTTTTTTTTGCTTAAACCAGTTAAACAGCTTTCAAGATGACATGGCTTTCAGGGCTATAGTCCTTTCTCTGCTCTCCCACACAAGGTCGAGAGTACAAATACCTGTCCATAGCAAATAGCCCCAGCATGTTTGCTCACAAATTCCCAAATCCCATGGAAACCAGGCCAAAAGGACCCAAGAACCTTGAAGGGAATACATTTTAAAACAACCTAACAAAACAGTGGTATATTTTACCACTACTTTGCTTGTGCTGGTGAGAGTGGAGGGGAGATGAGGAAAAGTCTTATTTTCTATGTTACTTATTATATTTAGTCTAAGGGATTTTTTCCCTATAAAACATACAACTGAAACCAGAAAGTCCTTCAGCTAGATGGCCAATGTTTTTGTGTACCATGGAAAGCATGGTTTTTTACCATCACCTGGTAAAATAAATACTCTAGGAAGGTTACCCCCAAACTTCCAAGGCAGAAAGTGACAGTAGAGATGATTCAAATTGTTCAAATATCTGTAGGGAAGACATATAAACTCACCACAGACTTCGATCACACATTAGTCATTAGATATCTCACACTGACCCCAACCTCAAATTTACCTTCTGAATACCTGCATGTCAGTAAGAGTGATTAGTCATACTTGGAAATGTGGGAACAGAACTCTACTGAGAAGTAAAAAAATCAAACCTGTCCAGAAAATCTCTCTTTCCCATACCTAAACACTTTCCCCCAAAAGAGCCAGAAGAGTTATTAGAGTATCCTTAAAGGAGAAAATGAGAATACAAAGGGTAACATCTCTAAAAGGAACTTCAGCTTTCACACCTAGTTTCCACACCACTATATTGATGAGATGCAGAGAACAATCTGACGAGAGAATGCTTTGGGTTGACTGAGCAGAGAGGCACACAGAATAACAGCCTGCATCAGCAGCAGCCCTGCTTCCAGCTAACAGCTGAGCACACCCAGAAATAGAATGATCACTGACGCTGACCACAGGCCAGGCCCCACACAGCTGCTTTACCTGCCCTTTATCATGTAACTCTCATGGCAACCATCTGAAATAGGCATTTTTAGTTCCATCTCAAAGATGAGACAGATGCATCAAGGGGCTAAATAACTTGTCAAGCTGGTTGTGTAGAGGTTAACACAACTAGCAAGAAGCAGTCAGGAGCCCGGGTCTTTCTGACTATTCCTTTAAGCAACATTGCCTCCCTGTGTTCAGAGCCGACTGTGTGTCTTCATAGCCATTTCTTACACAGACATTCAAAGGACAATGCCCTGGTTCACTCACACACCAGGGAAAAATATCATTATAAAAATCACAAAGGATCTCTATAGAGAAGCCAAAATATCAGTGTGAAAAATAAATTTCATATTCAATCCTACATTAATTCACTATATCTTAAGGATCGAGTATTGTACAGCTATTTTTATTTTAAATTAAAATGGAAAAAAATACAGGTTTCAAAACTCTTAAAGATATCATGACAGTGCTTAAAATTATTTTTTTTTTAGACTGGGATGCTGCAAAACCAAAGCTGAGAATAGCTTGTTTGAATCACTTAAAAAAATTGGTTTAGTAGACTTACCCAGATGAAGCTCATATCTTGGCACTGTGAAGTTCTGGATTATCCTTTGGCGGAGGGAAGAATGGGGAATAATCAATTAATATTATAATCCACACCTCAACTTCCCACTCATGTTCCTCCAGTCTCTTTAATAGCAATAACTTTTCTCTCAGGCTTAAAACCTCTACAACATCTCTGCATCCAGTCAATTGATAATTACTGTAATTCTATCTCTGCAATGCTTTTCTTACCTCTCCCTTTCTGTTACAACTACCTGTATCCTAGTTCAGATCCTTCTTAACTCTTGCCTCTGAAGTGGCTTCCTTCCCTTTACCCAATTCTTCCTACTCTATGATATTAAACCAGAGTTTATCTTCTAAAGCACATTAGTCTACTAGCATAATGCACACAGATCATCTTCAAAACCTCCAGTGGGTCCCTATTGCCAAGCCAGAAACAAAGAAAACAATACAAAACAAAATGAAAAGGAAAACATACTTCTCAGTTTGTCGTTAAAGGCCCTCCATGATCTGACCTCTGTTTACTTGCCCAGACCAGATGGTTTCCCACTATCTCATCCCCCTGCATCCTATTCAGCTGCCAGAGAAGACAATGCAATCTCCCCAAAATGCCTTACATTCCCCCACCAAAACATTTTTTGCTTCAAAATATTCATCACTATCTGACATGAAAGTTTCATGAAAACAGAAACTTTCTTTGGTGCACCAAAAAGTATCCCCAGCACCTAGGCATGTCATAAATATTTGTTAAATGAATGAGCAAATGATGTTTTCCCTGTGCGGAATGGCCTTTTCTCCCATCCTTACCCATTTATGTACTATCGTTTCCTTCCACACATCATTTAAATCATTCCTGCTCCACAACCCTTCCTTGATGGTCCTCACAGAGTCAGTCTCTTGACTGTCTACTATTCCCTTCTTCCCTTGTTTGGCTACTTCTCTGTACTAACACTTCCATTGGTTGCCTCAGATTATAGGCACTCCTGCCTCTGGTTCTCCTGATAGGAAATTCTCTGTAGGGCAGTGAATGTGTTCCAAGTATGAAGTCTGGAATGTAGTAGGAGCTCAAAAAAAAAAAAACAAAAAACAAATCGTGTATTAAACTGAAGTTTGTTAACAACAGCCAGGACATCTAATACTTTCCTTTACATGAGGTTTCCTTTACATGAGATCAGGAAATCTTTTCCAAAAAGGGCCAGATAGTAAATGTTTCAGCCTTTGTAGACCATAATGTCTCTGGTAGCCAAAGAAAATACATAAACAAATGGACATGGCTGTATTCCAATAAAACTTTATATATAAAAGCAGGTAGTGGGCTTGATTTGGCCCATGGGCCATAGTTGCCAACCTTGAATTAAATTATAACATCAAATTAGCAGTCACGATGGCTGCTGAGTTCTTTAGCTTTTCCTTTCACTGACGCAGAAAAAACAGTTTCCAATTAAGATCACTAGACAAGAATGCCCACTATCTCCTCTCCTATTCAACATAGTGCTCGAAAGTCCTAGCTATAACAATCAGGCAAGAGAGGAGAATTATGGGCATCCAAGTGGGGGCAGATGAGATCAAACTCTCACTGTTCATTGATGATAAGATATTATGTCTAGAAAACCCCATGAATTCATCCAAGAGACTCCTAGATTTGATAAATGAATTCAGTAAAGTCTCAGGTTACAAAATCAATATACACAAATCAGAGCATTCATATATGCCAAGAACCATCAAGCCAAAACTCAAATAAAAAATGCAATACCTTTTACGATAGCCCCAAAGAAAATTAAATATCTAGGAATATATTTAATGAAAGATACGAAAGACTTATACAAGGAGAACTATGAAACGCTAAAAAAAGAAATTGTAGAAGATATAAACAGATGGAAAAATCTACCTTGTTCATGGATTGGTAGAATCGATATCATTAAAATGTCAATATTACCTAAAGTGATTTACAGAATAAATGCAATCCCCATCAAAATACCACCATCATTCTTTACAGATCTAGAAAAAATAATTCTTCACTTTGTATGGAATCAGAAAAAAACCTCGTATAGCCAAAGCAATCTTAAGTAAAAAGAACAAAGGAGGCATCAGTCTTCCTGACTTCAAGCAATAATAATTAAATCAGCCTGGTATTGGCACAAGACCAGAAGCATCAATTTTTGGAATAGGACTGAGATTCCAGAGATGAAACCATCTGCATATGGTAACCTAATCTTTGATAAAGCAGACAAAAATATACAATGGGAAAAAGAATCTCTCTTCAATAAATGGTGCTGGGAAAATTGGATAGCTACGTGCAGAAAAATGAATCAGGATCCCTACCTCTCACCTCTCACAAAAATCCACTCAAGATGGATAACAGATTTAAACCTAAGGCATGAAACCTTAAGAATCCTAGAAGAAGAAGTTGGGAAAACCCTATCAGACATTGGTCTAGGCAAAGAATTTTTGAGGAAGACCCCCAAGGCAATCACTGCTGCATCAAAAATAAACAATTGGGATCTGATCAAATTAAAAAGCTCTGCACAGCCAAGGAAACTATCAGTAGAGCAAATAGACATCCCACAGAGTGAGAGAAAATATTTGCTCTCTGCACTACTGATAAAGGCCTAATAACAAGAATCTATCTAGAACTTAAAAGAATTAACAAGAAAAAATCAAACAATTCCATCAAGAAATGGGCAACGGAAATGAACAGAAACTTTTCCAAAGAAGATAGAATAATGGCCTGCAAACATATAAAAAAATGCTCAACATCTCTAATCATTAGAGAAATGCAAATCAAAACCACAGTGAGATATCACCTAACCCCAGTGAGATTGGCCTGTATGAAGAAATGCCAAAACAACAAATGCTGGTAAGGATGAGGAGAGACAAGAACACTCTTACACTGCTGGTGGGACCTCAAAGTAGTGCAA
>CAUYPO010005278.1:0-32790 GCA_963574435.1 Cheirogaleus major
GAAATTAATTGGCCAACTAAAAATATATAGAAAAAATTAGCCGGGCATGGTGGCGCATGCCTGTAGTCCCAGCTACTAGGGAGGTTGAGGCAGGAGGATTGCTTGAGCCCAAAAATTTGAGGTTGCTGTGAGCTAGGCTGATGCCACGGCACTCACTCTAGCTTGGGCAACAGAGTGAGACTCTGTCTCAAAAAATAAAATAAAAATAAAAATAAAATAAAATAAAAAAATAAACACCATTAGCCAGGAACACTCGGCTGTCCCCAACCCCCATAGCACTTCAGGAGTTAGGTGAGACCATTTCTTTAGAGCAAGATGGCAGTTGTTTATACACCTGCAAAACTGTGCATCCAGGTTCCCAGTTCAGTGGGACCTTACTCTTGCCTGGGCTGGGGTGCAGTGGCCTGATCATAGCTCTCTGCATCCTCAAATTCCTGGCTCAAGCAATCCTCCTGCCTCAGTCTCCCAAGTGAACCACCGTGCCCAGCTCCAGGATTCTTTTCCAACCATCTCCCTGTAAACGCCTTCTCTCCTCCCTGTTTGCAGGAAGCCAGTGGTAACAGGACCCTTTCCTGAAGGATTTCAAGAGAACACAGCTCAAAGTTTGGGGCTCAAGTCACAGATGCTCTTGGAATCAGGCCAGAGACATGATCATTTCCACCATTCACCACCAGAGGGCAGAGCGTCACCACAGGAAATCTTGAGGCAGCAAAACAGATCTCACGAAGCGTTCTGGGGAGAATTCTCCAGAAAGCCTGGTTGCAGCCCTTCCAATCCAGTTTCCCTGGGGTCTGGCCCAGGATCTTAGGCAGCACTTTATAATTAAAGACATTCTGCCTGCTCAGGCCCCTCACCCTTGGCTGTGCCCATGCAGGTGTTCAGGCATTTCTGTCCCTGATGTTCAGACATTTCTTGTGCCTGACGAGGAGAAAAGGGGGTGACGGACGAGGGGCAGAGAGACAAAAGTTGTCATTCGGACACCATCTCAGGCAAGAAGATCTCACTCCCTGGTCCCCTGGATATTGAGCGTGTCCATTTGATGCAAAGGAAAGCAAATCAAGGTGAGGGGCTAGTTTGCTCCTCTCTGTTGCTGCTAGAGCCTCACACTTTAGATCCCCTTAAAACCTTGGCTCAAGATGAGGGCCCCCTTCAGGGAAAGTTAGTTGTAGAGCATTTGGGTGCACTTCACTAGCTGGTATGAAGTGGCATAATTCCCCAAATCACATCTCCACATCCCCAGTCCTTCTCACTTAATTTACCTCTAAAGTCATGCTGGTCATAGGAGCATGCTGATCAGAGTGGAGTTTGGGTGGAAGGCAACATAAGTCTTTGTGCTCCAGTGCCCCTGTAGGAATTTGATGGCTGGGTTATCCATAACCATGCAGAGAAGGCCCTGAGTGGTCCCCACACACCTCACATGACACTCAAGCTTCACCAGCACTTGTATAGCACAGACGTTATGTTAATAAGACAACACCTTTACCCTATGCAGGCACAGTGAAGAGTCTTGGGCTAGGACACAGGGAGCCAGGGTGCCGGCTTCAGTTTTGCCCTTGCCTTGCAGCTCTGTTCTGGGGACATCGCTGGGGCTTTAGCTTCTCCGATTTGAAAGTAAAGGTTCCTCTTGAAGGGCAGCCTCTGCTGGGGAGGGGAATTGTTTTTTTTCATTTGTTCAGCTGGGATTTGTCTATACCATTTCTAAATGATGCCTGCTTAAGCCTTCAGAAGGTATATGAATGAAGAATGAGGAACCAAGGTTGGCTGAATGGAGGTCATCTGCCAAGGTCGTGGAAAGAGTGTGAAATGTCAGATTAGTCTGATTCTGCTCTCTGCTCTCTCACACACACACTTCCCATCCCCAGAGCTTAATTAGTTTCTTCTAGCACAGGAAATGTAGTGCATCTGGAATATTGTTGACTGCTCTGCAAATACTGCACATTTAGTATATTATCAACCTGCTATGCAACTCCTCATGTGAGAATCACGTTCAGCAAAGTCTCACAGGTAAATCTCTGGCAGCCAGTCTCAAGGGCAGTGTTCTCACCATAGTTGTGCCTACTCTACCCCCAACACAGTTTTGGGTCATTTTTCCCCCAAATGACCTTGAGCAAATCAGTCACCCTTTGTGGTCATCATGACATTTGCAGAATTTTTAAATTGAAGGTCAGAATAAAGTCCTATTCTTTCCCCTTGCTTTTCTTGATACTCCATCCCTTCTCTTTTCTCCTTCCCTCCATGTCCCCCAAACACGAATCTGCAGTCCAGCCATGCTGAAACACTTGTCTTCCCTGATGCAGCCATTCTTTCTTGCCCTCAATACATGCAGTATCCTCTGCTTTCAATTCCCTTTCTTGAAACCTGTATTTTCCAACTAACTCCTGCCAATCCTACATGACTCAGCTTTTGCATCATCTTCTCCAGGAAGGCTTCCCTGCCCTCTCCCACCACCACTTTGCAGGTTGGATGTTCCTGATTGATGCTCCCATAGCACCTGTACTTCCACAGTTCTCTAACCAATTTTTCTTTCTCTTTGGACCCTCAGCCTCCTATTCATGTTTGCACAACCAGTGCCAAGCACAGCGCTCAGGTCTTCATCACACTGTCTTTCTTGCTGGGTTTAGTTGTTAGTATAGAACTTCATGCTCCTCACCTAAACCCTGCTCTTGCTGTCAAGTTGAAAGTCATGACTATGCTCTTAGATACTGCTGCATCTGTGGTAGACTATGCTTGTGAGAAGCAAGGCTTTTAGTCTCCATCCCAAAGGCTGGAGGTATTTGTAAGTGGTTTCTGTTGAGCACCAGAAATTTCCCAAGAAAAGGAAAACCACATCTGTCTCACAGGACTTGACAGTGTGCCCTTTAATATTCCAACTAGTCTCAGATAAAATTATTTTCATTGATAGATTAGGAAATTTAGGCCCAAAGAGGGACTGACTCAGGGTTCCAGAGAGAAGGAGTAGTGAAGCTATGAATAGAAGTTCGGTGGCTTCTGATCCTGGATGTCAAGCCTGGGAGAAAATTACTTCCTCACTCTCCCCCCACCCCCACCTCCTACCTACTTCCCCAGATGACAGTGTCCACACTGTGCTTGTAGAAGCCCCAGGAAGTGTCACAAAGGCAGACAATTGGAGCAGACATCCCTGCAAGGGCTGCCCTCTGTGGACTTGGGGAAGAACGCTGTGTACTCTTCCCCTCTCCTTCTCAGCAGTGCATCGATCCCGCACTTGGAAAAATCAATGTTGGCTAGGACAGGAGAAAGATCAGTCCAAATGCATTTGTCATTTGAGGTGACTTCAGACATACACAGCAATGGCCCATCAATTTCTGCTCCCCATCACAGCCACTCACCCAAACAAGAGCAACAGCCACCAGCAGGGCTGAGCATGGGAATCGGAACCATGGAGTGTAGGGGTCACAGGGATTTTAGAGGCCTCCTGGTCCAACTCCTCACTGCACAGTTGAGGAGTCTGAGGCCAAGAGGTGAGTGACCTGCTCAAGGTTACACGGCTGTGTGGTGACAGTGCCAGGACATGAATTTAGGTATCTGGACACCATTCCCATGCCCTCAACCCTGGATCACATTATGCAGGTATGATTCAGTGTCAGAAGGACTCCTTTCCTTCCCCTGGGCCCTGGTGCCCAGCAAGCCTCTCTCAGAGTTCAGTGCCGCCATAGAAGCACTGTAGAACAGTGGTTAAGAACACAGGCTTTGGGTCAGATGGACCTGAGTTCATGAATTGCTCCTCCCAGAAAATTATTTAACTTATCTGTCTTGCAGTTTCTTCACTGTGCCAAGAACTGTTTTTTGTTTGTTTGTTTGTTTTGAGACAGTCTCACTCTGTTGCCCAGGCTAGAGTGCCGTGGTGTCAGCCTAGCTCACAGCAACCTCAAACTCCTGGGCTCAAGCAATCCTTCTACCTCAGCCTCCCAAGTAGCTGGGACTACAGGCATGCACCACCATGCCCAGCTAATTTTTCCTATATATTTTTAGTTGGCCAATTAATTTCTTTCTACTTTTTTTTTTAGTAGAGACGGGGTCTCACTCTTGCTCAGGCTGGTCTCGAACTCCTGAGCTTGAGCGATCCGCCCGCCTGGGCCTCCCAGAGTGCTAGGATTATAGGCGTGAGCCACCGCGCCCGGCCCCACATAGACTTTTAAAAATAATTTCTGGATCCCAGTAACTTAGTAATGTCAATACAGGTGCACTGAGGTAAAAAAAAGTAAGCAAATTTATGATATATCTGGGTTGATGGTCCAGTTGTTCAAAGCGTTTCTCCTGAATAGGCAGTTTAGGGATATAATTTTATATAATTCCCCTTCTTCACTTGTTTTTTAGAACAAATATCATCTTGATGATATGACAATTTCTGTTTTTACCAAAATGGGAATAATAATGTTACTTATTTTACTAATGGTGATATAAAATCGGAGAGGGGAACATGAATAAATACAAGTATTGGTTACATGTGAGTTAGAAAACATCTGAATACTCACAAGTAACTACAGTCTTGTTTCCAAACCTTCATTTGAGACCTTCCAAACATGTGAATTTTTATGTCTATGTTTCAAACCGAGAATATTCTCCTTCATTACCCCGAACCCACACCAGATCAGGAAATTAAATTCACATTTACAAATCAGTTCAAATTGTCTCCCTTGTCCTTCACCTCTTGGGCACCAGAGGGCAGACATCTTAAATCTCACTTTACCTGAGGCACAAATCTTTTTTCCCTCCACTGCAGGGTATTGTCTTTCTCTGGATTTGCTCCAGCACCTTGAGGAAGTTTAGAGGAACAATTCAGCTTTACTCTTTCTGATGATTAGTGGCTTTCCTGATAGTTTGGTTCAACATACCCACAAGAAAGTAATGACTACTCAGGAGGCTGGCCCCCTTTATCAATCTATACAGTCAAAAGCTTTGTCCTTGTAAATAGTCTTTGTAAACAATCAGTTCACAATCTTTTTGTTGTTGTTGTTCTTTTAAATTGTCATTCTTTTTAATCTAAAGACAGCCTAAAATTCTATTCATTACTTTAGTCTTCAAAGCTTATTAAGTGAGATAATAAAAGTGAAACTGCTTTCAAAGGGGAAAGAAACTCCATATAATTGCAAATTAAAGTTATCTCTAGGAGAAATGCTAACAAGACAAGGCCTTCTGCCTAATAAGTATCAATAAATGATCAACAATTACTAGAGGCCCATTTTTCCAAAGAGGAAAGTGAATTTTTTTTTTTTTTTTTTTTTTGCTTTTATTTCATCATATAATGGGGGTACAAATCTTGTTAGGGTTACATACATTGCCACTCCCCCCTCCCCCCCCCGAAAGTGAATTTTTTATTCTTGTGAAGTAGTTCTCACATTTTTTTCTTATGATTTCTCTGTTGACCTTTCTTTACCAAAATTTTCATTTTCTAAACCTGTTCATTCTTGTGGACTTATCTTAAACTACACAGAGCCACCCAAGTAGCCATCCATCCGCTTATAAAATATTGTGACTATTAGGAAATCTAGAAGTTCAATTTAAAAAAATAAAATATAGCACTTTTTTTGTTTCTTTACTATAAGAAACCAGGTATCAACAATCAATGAGGGCCTGGCGCGGTGGCTCACGCCTGTAATCCTAGCACTCTGGGAGGCCAAGGCAGGCGGATCGTTTGAGCTCAGGAGTTCGAGACCAGCCTGAGCAAGAGCAAGACCCCGTCTCTACTAAAAATATAGAAATTAGCTGGACATCTAAAAAATATATATATATACATATATGTAAAAAATTAGCTGGGCATGGTGGCACATGCCTGTAGTCCCATCTACCCGGGAGGCTGAGGCAGGAGGATGGCTTGGGACCAGGAGTTTGAGGTTGCTGTGAGCTAGGCTGACACCATGGCACTCTAACCCGGGCAACAGAGTGAGACTCTGTCTCAAAAAAAAAAAAAAAAAAGAGGAAATGTCAAACTATAAATGTATAGAGATTTTTTTCCCCTAATACCAAATGAGAATATTTTCATTTTCCTTTGGGCCATCCCTTAATCACAGTATGTTTAGAGTAGTTTTCAGATTTCGTAGGATTGTTTTTATCTGTCTTTTTGCTCCTTTGACAACTATGATTAGATTTAGTTGAAGGTATAAATAGGCCACAGAGCATCAGAATGACAATTTCTGAATTCAACACAATAGCCCTCACTAGATAAAGAATTTATGTTCAACATTTTGTTAGTGTTTTCATCGTGAGCAAACTTGGGACCAATTTTCCTAGGAGGACAATGTTATAAATATTGGTTAGGTTCCCCAGCTAATCCCCACCCCAAATGAAACAACAAAATAAAACATTTTATCCAGTTAAATACATTGTAGTCCCCTCTGGGATATCCACCACTCTTTGTTGTTATTATTTTTGCTATTTTCGTGATTAGTATAAGTAATAAGAAGATAAATTATTATTTGTAAAGCACGTTATTCCATGTACTAAGTTGTACTTATCTCTCAACTCCTATGTGAAATAAATATATGAAGTGCTGTGATCCTCATTTTATGGGGCAACTGCTTCAAAGAAGTTAAATTGATAGATTAAAAAATTCAAATATATATCATTACCGGAGAGAATTGGGGGTGGGTTGTTTACTTTTTTTTTTTTTAATAAGTGACATAGACACCCTGAATTTCTTTGTTTCTTTCTTTCTTTTTTTTAACAGAGTCTCACTCTGTTGCCCAGGCTAGAGTGCCATGGCATCAGCCTAGCTCACTGCAACCTCAAACTCCTGGGCTCAAGCGTTTCTTCTGCCTCAGCCTCCCGAGTAGCTGGGACTACAGGCATGAGCCACCATGCCCGGCTAATTTTTTCTATATATTTTTAGTTGGCCAATTAATTTCTTTCTATTTTTAGTAGAGACGGGGTCTCACTCTTGCTCAGGCTGGTTTTGAACTCCTGTCCTTGAGCAATCCACCCACCTCGGCCTCCCAGAGTGCTAGGATTACAGGTGTGAGCCATGGCACCCAGCCATCACACTGAATTTCTAATGGCTTATGTGTGAAAATCTTTTTTAAAGTCAAATATTTGCACTTAATTACATTTTAAAATAAATACTGACTACATAGGAAAATATATTCTGAACTTCAATTCCTCAAACTCCACCCCTACCTGCAAATGACCCTTTTCCTTTCCTAGTGTTAACCTTTCTCTCCACCCACATACCCTGCTAACTGGGGTATTCAATTACATATAGAGTATATTTGAAATCTAACTGGGAGGCAGCGTGGGTGGAGGGAAAAAATGTAGCCTTAGGCATCAGACACCTCCCTTCCCTACTTACTACAACATGATCTTGAGCAAATGTTGTAACTTGACTGAGTCTTCTGTTTCCACCTTTGCAAATACCTTAATAATAATATATCTCTTGGAGTTATTTTGAGGATTAAATGAGATACCATTTATATTGTCCTGAAGTATAATTGGTTCTAAAATACTTCCCACCCTCTTTAGTAGTAAATTGAGTAATATTTATCTGTAAATTATTTTGCTATTTCAGTTGTGGTTTAGAGTAGTGAGAAAAGCTGGGCTGTTACTATACCATAGGAATTCATTCTTGGTTTTGGCCTCAGACTAATGTTTAATTTTCAAAATTTCTTTTTCATAAGTTTCAATAATATGCAAGTGGGGTATACAATTCTAGTTATGCAAGTCATACTTGCCTTTCCTTTTTTTTAATTTTGTTATTTTATTTTATTTTGAGACAGAGTCTTACTCTGTTGCCCAGACTAGAGTGCCATGGCATCAGCTTAGCTCACAGCAACCTCAAATTCCTGGGCTCAAGTGATCCTCCTGCCTCAGCCTCCCAAATAGCTGGAACTACAGGTGCACACCACCACGTCCGGCTAATTTTTGTATTTTTAGTAGAGAGGCTTAGGCTGGTCTGGAACTCCCGAGTTCAAGCAATCTTCCCGCCTCAGCCTCACAGAGTGCTAGGATTATAGGCGTTGCCTTTCCTCTTGATCTAAGTTTTTGTCAGCAATTAAAAGCACCCTGGATAGTCAAAAAATGGGATCATGTATCACAATACAGGAATTGTCCAAGGAGAATTCAGGAACAAAAGAATGTTGGGAAAATCACAAATCAAGGACTAATCACGAAGAGAGCCACAGCTACAGAAACAAATCTGATTCAGAGAAATGATAATTTTTTGCATGTCCTCTTACCCCTTCCTTTTTTTCCTCTCAAAATTCCTTTGTTCCTTTTGTTAGTGCTGGAAAAAAAAGTTCCTAATAATTTTGTAATTTAAAACTATAAAATAAAATGTATCTAGATTTATCCATGAGCTCATCTTTATGAAAGTGTAGAGTATACTACTAAGTCTCTCTGGACAAATTACTTAATCATTTTGTTCCATGTGATAAGCAGGGTTGCAGGAAAACTTGTTAGCTATTGCTATGGTTTTTGGAAACATTGTCACAAAAAAACATAAGTACTGGGCTTAACGCTGTGATTTAGATGTAAAATAGTATTGATTATTGTTAACACATCCTTTTCCCTTCATTTTAGGCATTTATTTCTTATAAAAATTGTCTTCAAATAAGCCCCTAAGAAGAGAAAGGAAAGAGAAATAACCTGCTTATGAGGCAAGTGGAATTAGGACCCAATAGCTTCCCACCCCAATTCCTGGCACACATACAGATACTCTCACACATGCCTGCTCAGGGGCACACACTCTAGAAGCTGCTGACACTTGGCAACTCAAAAATAAAACAAAGGTGGCTGGGCACAGTGGCTCATGCCTGTAATCCTAGCACTCTGGGAGGCCAAGGCGGGAGGATTGCTTGAGCTCAGGAGTTTGAGACCAGCCTGAGCAAGAGTGAGACAAAAATGGGCAAAAAACTCGAATAGACATTTCTTCAAAGAAGACATACAAATAGCCAACAAGTATAAGAAAAGATGTTCAACCCCACTAATTATCAGGGAAATGCAAATAAAAACCACAATGAGATATCACCTCACACCTGTTAGGATGGCTACTATTAAAAATGAAGATAAGTGTTGGTGAGGTTGTGAAGAAATTGGAAACTTTATACAGTGTTGGTGGGATTGTAAAATGGTGTAGCAGTTGTAATAAACAGTATGGAGATTCCTCAACAAATTAAAAATAGAACTAGTATGATCCAGCAATCCCGCTTCTGGGTATATATTCAAAAGAATTGAAATCAGGATCTTAAAAAGATGTCTGTGCTCCCATGTTCATTGCAGTATTATTCACAATAGCCAGGATATAGAATCGACTTAAGTGTCCATCAACAGATGAATGGATAAAAAAAATGTGGCATATGCTTACAATGGAATTATTATTCAGCCTTAAAAAGGAAAGAAGGTCTGATATATGCTATTAATACAACATAGATGAACTTTGAGGACACGTTAAGTGAAATAAGCCAGTCACAGAAAGACAAATACTATATGATTCCACTTATATGAGGTACCTAGCTAGAGTTGGCAAATTCATAGAAAGAGAAAGTATGGTGGCTGCTAGGAAATTTTGAGGAAATTGTTATTTAATGGGCATGGAGTTTTAGTTCTGCAAGATGAAGAGTTCCTGAGATTGGTTGCACAACAATGTGAATATACTTACTACTAAACTGTATACTTAAAAATGATTAAGATGGATTCACAATAGCAAAGATATAGAATTAACCTTAGTGTCTATCAATGGACAAATGGATAAAGAAAATGTGTTTTTTTGTGTGTGTATCTGTGTGTTTACACACACACAATGGAATACTATTCAGTCATAAAAAAGAATGAATCGTGTCATTTGCAGCAACATAGATGGAACTGGAAGATACTATTTTAAGTGAAATAAGCCAGGCCCCAAAACACAAATATGGCATGTTCTCACTCAGATATGGGTGCTAAAAAAGTTGATCTTGTGGAGGTATAGAGTAGAATGATAGATTCCAGAAGCTGGAACAGGTGTGTGTGTGTGGCAGAGGTTAGGATGAAGAGAGGTTGGTTAATGGATACAAACATACAGTTAGATAGAAGAGAAAAAAGTCCTGGCCAGGCCCATTGGCTCATGCCAATAATCCTAGCACTTTGTGAGGCTGAGGCAAAAGGATTGCTTGAGGCCAGGAGAAGTTTAAGACCAGCTTGGGCAACATAGCAAGATTCTGTCTCTTTGAAAAATAAAAAGTAAAAAAAAAAAAAGCCAAGCATCTTGCCTCAGGAGGCTGAGGCAGCAGGATTGCTTGAGCCCAGGGATTTGAGGTGGCGTGAGCTGTGATTATACCACTGCACTCCAGCCTGGACAACAAAGCGAAACTGCATCTCTTAAGAAAAAAAAAAGAAAAAATGAAGAAGAAAGAAGAAAAGGACAAAGAAGAAGAAGAAGGAAAAGGATATCCAGGCATGGTGGTGCATGCCTGTAGTCCCAGCTACCTGGGAGGCTGAGGCAGAAGGATTGCTTGAGCCCAGGAGTTGGAGGTTGCTGTGAGCTAGGCTGATGCCATGGCACTCTAGCCCGAGCAACAAAGTGAGACTCTGTCTCAAAAAAAAAAAAAAAACAAAAAGAAGGAAAAGGAGAAGGAGAAAAAAGAGAGGAAGAGGAAGAGAGGGAAGGCAGGAGGAGAAGGAGGAAGAAGGGGGAGGAAGAAATTGTAACGTTTGATAGCAGAGTAGGGTAACTATAGTTAATAACAATGTATTGTATATTTCAAAATATTAATAGCTAAAAGAGAGGACTTAAAATGTTCCCAACACATAGAAAATGATAAATAACTGAGGTGATGGATACCCTAAATACTCTAACTTAATTATTATGCATTCCATGCATGTAACAAAATATCACATGCACTCCATAAATATGTACGAAAATTCTGTTTCAATTTTTAGAAAAGAAATATGAAAAAAGATATTAAAATTCTTAAAGCATAAAAAATGATTAAGATGGTAAATGTTATGTGTATTTTACCACAATTAAAAAACCAACAAGCAAACAAAACCAGCTGACCAACAAAACAAACAGAAAAGAAATAAGGGGAAAAAAGTCAGCTGTTTTGAGGATATAGTGATTCTGTATTATTGAGAGTAACAGAGAGTTGGAAAAAGGATGCCTATTAGGTGAGGAAGACATAAATTCAGTCACCAACACATCCAGGTATGGTGTTCCTTAGTGCACAAAATAGAAAGTCCAGTCATCACGTGGGTCTAAGATTGGTGTATGCCCATAAGGGTGCTAGGAAGACAAAGCAGTAGCCCTTTACTGCAGGATTGATTAGTGGGAGAGGGTGTTGGTTAGGACAAAGGAAACATGGAGGATAATGACCATAATTCTAATTTAGGAGAATGATAGTGGTACTACTATAACCCAGGAAAGGGAAGCTGGAGCCTGAGCAGGCAGTAACGACAATTGTTAGTTCAGTAATAGACGTGTTAAGTTTGGGGATATACAAAGATAAATCAGTTGGCAGTTGTGCCTGAAAGGGTGATTGGAGCTGAGAACCTATATTGCCTCTAGTCCAGCATTTCCTCAGGGAGGCTTCAAGTCCTCCGAGAAATGATTCCCTCTCATATTCACAATGCACATGAGCAAATCAGAGGCCCTGGGAATGCTTTGGGAAAGGGAATTGCTTAACTTTGTTTAGATTTTTCTAAACTCATTTGGCTACCCTACTCTTTATTTCATGAAATGTTTATTAATTTAATAAGGACTAAACTTTGGGGAATTGTTCTCTGGGCTATGCAGATATTTCTTTGTTGACAAAGTAGAACAAAGGAGAAACTAGTGAGACAGTCAATAGGTCTGTGGATATTCAATGTGTCCCTATTATTATAAGTCACCAAAACAGACAGAGAAAGCTTCCAGAAACTCAGGCCTGATCTGGCAACTGAGGACACTAACCCTTCTGTGTGGGGAGTGGCAGTGAAGGCTGCTGGGGGTTTGATCAAAGACAGCTTGCTGTCTTGGCTTTCCACCTACACTGCATGTGCCAGTAAAGCCCTGGCCAATCCCTCCCCTAGTTCTTTTTTATCCTCTGCATTGGCTTCTTGTCCTTGCTTTTCCATTTGCATAACTAATGCACACAACACAGAGTTCCTGCAATTTTAAAGACAGCTGGCCAGCACATCTTGGATGCTGATGTCAGGAAACATCTGGAAGAAGGCTAAAGTTACTGCAGGCCCCACTGAGAACAATGGAAGCACATTAATTTGGAAAATTCAGTGTGGAGGGTGGGGAGTATAAATAAAAATGGCTGCCAGGCCAACTTACAAGAGCCTTGTGCAAAACCCTGTTGTAGTCTGAGCATTAATATAATATCATGGAGCAATTGAGTGGTAGGTCAGCTAAAACTGAAATATTGCTGCTTTCTTTTGAACCCTTATTATTGAGGCTTTCCTTTTCTTAAATGATTTCCTATAAGACTTGCCAGCTAACCAAGATCCTCTTTTCTGAAAAAATCATAAACTAGTATTTTATTTTATAATAATATTAAGGCGATCTCCTTTCTTTCCCCTTGTTCTCTCTCAAAATATAAAGATATAATATAGAGTTCTAATACACCTATTTCTGCTGTCTCTAAGAAGTCTGTGTTAGCAGAAATATTGAGCTTTACAAATAATATAACTGAAATATTTAACTATGAACATTATTTTTCAAGGCTGCATGGCATAGTTTTTGAAAGAACAGGTTTTAGAGTCTGAATTCTGGCTCCTCCTCATAAGCGACTATGTGAAACCTTGGGTAAATTACTTAGCATAATTTAACCTGTAAAATTGTGGGAATTATTTCTGCCAGTTCAGATGATTGTCATGAGGAGTACTCAAGCTAATATGTGTTATAAGTGCTTAGAGAGATGCCTGGCCCAGGTTAGCTATTATGATTGTGGTTGTATTGATATCCAAGGATTAAGAAAAAATCTCTGCTATAATCTATTTCTTAATCTGACTCCAAAACATTGAGCATTTGCTTTCAGTTTCCCATCCTACCAATGTATGCTTTGAATTAGGATTTCTCTGCCAAGTTTTCCCCTAGAGTTCTACCTACTGTTTCACTTTATTTTGTAGAAACTAAAAACGGTATCTTTTACCATCTCATATTATCTTCTGACATTCAGATTCCTGGTCCTGATTCCTGCTTTTATAATACCTGATTCCAGCTATGACACCTGCTTTTTCCCACTGAAAATTTGTTGGATTTTTCTCCTATCTAACTTCCAGGTTCTGAAATTTCACAATGATGTGATTTGGTGTTGGTTTGATTTTTTTGTTTTGTTTTGTTTTTGAGACAAGAGTCTTGCTCTGTAGCCCAAGTTAGAGTGCAGTGGCATGATCATAGCTCACTCCTGGTCTCAAGGGATCTTCCTGCTTCAGCCTCCCTAGTAGCTGGGACTACAGGTACATGCCACCACACCTGCCAATTTTTTCTATTTTTAGTAGAGACAGGGTCTTGCTCTTGCTCAGGTTGGTTTAGAAATCCTGATCTCAAGCAATTCTCCCACCTGGGCCTCCTAGAGTGCTAGGATTGCAGGAATGAGCCACCACACCTGGCCTGGTCTGTTTTTATCCATTAGACTAGGTATTTTGGTATTTTGGGGGGCCTATTCATCTCAGTTTGTATCCTTTGGTTTTGAAAATCTTCTCAAATTATTGATTTATTATGTGTTCCTCCCCATGATTTTTTCTGTTCTCTCTTTCTGGAACTCCTATGTATTAGAATATTGGATCTTCTAGACATCCTCTGATTATGTTATCTTTTCTTTCCTATTATCCTTTTCTTTGTCTTTTGGATTAATTTTCTTGGAGAGTTCCTCAACTTTATCATCTAAACCTTCTCTTAAGTTTTTAAATTCTAGTATTATATTTTAAATTTCTAACAATTCTTTTTTTGTCAGTTTTATAATTTTATTTGACGTATTTGACAATCAGCAGTTAGTTCTCGTACACATTGACTATCTATAGATTTTTGAAAGTGGTAACAGGTATATAAGTAACCAAACTGTAGAGCTTTGTGGTGAATTTTCATCCTCATTACCTTTTCTAAACAACCACAGACATATGGGACATTCCTTCTAACATAGATAACTTTAGCACCTCATTCCTTCGTTAAGCCTGGTACCAGTGCACACATCTGGAGTCCCGATCTCCTTCATGGCCTTCCAGGCAAGTTTCCAGATCTGTCTTAGTGCCCAAGGAGCGTACTTCTTGAAGCCCACTCCATGGACACGCTTGTGAATGTTGGTGATGTATTCTCAGGTAACCACAGCTCACTGATGGCAGATTGGCCCTTCTTCTTCTCACCACCCTTCTTTGTGGGAGCCATTCTGCTGGGCCCAAGTTGGAAAGGAAGCTCTAATGGTTTTTATAGTATCCTATTCTTATAGCATCTTTTTTCTTCTCTGAAGATATTAGGTTCTCTTTTTGAAACTTTTATTTCCATACATATTCTCAAGTCTGTTCCCTCTCTAGTTGTCTTTTTGTCTTTGTTTGTTTTATCTTCATCTTCCCTGGTAGAAGCTTTCTTCAGATGTCTGATGATTCTGGCCCTTCACTCATATTTTAGAGCCGTTGGAAAGCTCTGTGCTATGGATGAAGCTGTTGCCTTCAGTCTTTAGAATGATCTGCCTGTGCCATTTGGGGGGGGGCAGGGTGGTGGTGGTGGTGTCATTGTCATTGTCTTTAGGTCTTTTTCTTGGTCTGGTCAAGTTTTCTCGGGAGGACACCTCTACTCTCCTTCCTAGAGGAGCTGCTTTTACTGGCTGCCAGTGTTCTGAAGGTTGAATGTGGACTGTGGAGATCAGCACTTTATTATATAAATGTTTTTTTCAAATCTATCTGCTTTTGATATAGTACTCCCAGCCTTTATTATGCTGAGTGCCACCAGTTCTGGCTTAGAGACCCTTTATTGTACCTTCTGCAGAAGAAAACTTCAAGTCTTCTTCTTGAAGAGGCAGTGTACTAAGCTGTGTTTGAGAGCAGGGCTTTTCGGGTGGCCTATCCTGGGAACTGGCTTGCTTCTTGGTTTCCCCCTCTCCTGGTTTAGAATTTAACTTTCTCAGTTTGTTAAGTGAGGTACAAATGTCCTATTTTTCACATCTTAAAATGTTGCTGTCATTATTTTCTACCTCTTTTAATTCCTTAAAATCCATTTATTTTTATTTTAATGGAGGTTTGGGGATAAACATATTTGTTCAGTCAGCTATCTTAAATCAGTATTTTTTAAAAGACATTCTTAATGTAATTATTTATTCTGAAAAATTAGATTTTCTGTGCCAGAATCCCAAATTGAAAAACTCTGATGAGATCAACTAATGTACCTTATAATAGTTTTATAAATGTATTCATTAATTTCTAACTGGTTTTTAACATTTTGGCCATCATAACTGTTGTGTGGTAAATGTTTCTATTTGTTGGCAAAACCCTCTTGGGTTGTTCATCACCTTTTATGTCATTGTAGATATAAACAACATGTGTGCTCCAGATGGACTCTGAATCCAGGCTCCCACTTTGTGACACACTGCTTCTCAACACGAGAGGCTTGCAAACACAAGTCCCTGTATCAACTCATTTCAGCTCACATCCTGGCAACTCTCAAGAGAGAAGTCTCAGAGTGAATAAAATCTCTATAATGAGAAAACGTCCATTCCATATCTATTTTGGTAGGAGACTTTATATTATACCTTCTTTCTGTAGAGTGAGACGTGGGTAGATTTGGCCTTAGGGTGGGGTGTAGGTGGGGTGGGGAGTAACAAGATGACGAAGGATTCAGGTCCATAGTAAATGTTAACACCTTCCACACTTTTAGCCCTCATTTTAGGTGCTGAATGAAGCTAGGATTCATACAACTGATACCCTCCTGGCAGAGCTGATTTCAGGAAAGGCAGCTCACGCAGTTATTTGAGTGGGCCTGGTCTGTGTGGGCATGTGGCCAGTCTCACAGCAAAACAGAATCAACAGCCTTGCAGTCTCAGAAATGCCATGGCCAGCCTGGTAAGCAATAGTCAAAACTAAAGTTTTTTCAACTGATTTTTGGGCTCTGTAGTCAAAGGAGGACTGATCCTTTCATAGATGGGAAAATCTATTTGTCAATCAGAATGTGTTTGATACTTTTTGTTTGTTTGTTTCAAGAACAAAGTCGAGAAAAACAGCTTTTGAAAAATCAAAGAATCACAGTAACTGCTATTTCTCAGTGCCTGCTATTAGCTAGATGCTTTATATACATGGTCTCATTGAATCTTCCCAAACAATTCTGTAGTATTATTATTACAAGCATTTTGCATCTGAAAAAAGAAGAGGCTCTGAGAGATTGAGTGACTTATCTGAGGTCATAAAGTTGGTAAAGATTGAAGTAGAATTTTTTTTTTTTTTTTTTTGAGGCAGAGTCTCACTCTGTTGCCCGGGCTAAAGTGCTATGGCATCAGCCTAGCTCACAGCAACCTCAACCTCCAACTCCTGGGCTCAAGCGATCCTTCTGCCTCAGCCTCCCAAGCAGCTGGGACTACAGGCATACGCCACCATGCCCAGCTAATTTTTTCTATATACGTTTAGCTGTCCAAATAACTTTTCTATTTTTGGTAGAGATGGGGTCTCGCTCTTACTCAGGCTGGTCTTGAGCTCCTGAGCTCAAATGATCCACCCGCCTCGGCCTCCCAAAGTGCTAGGATTTACAGGCGTGAGCCACCACGCCCGGCCTGAAGTGGAATTTAAAAGCAGGATTTTTAGAATTTTTCTCCAAAGTCCAGGCTCTTTGCATTGGGGTCAGCCTGCCATTTCAAGACAGACAATGTCCATAACACTTGTGTATTATTTGTACGGTGTTCGTTTTTTAATGTAGGGCACATTTCATGCATGTCAAGAGGAAACACATGCATTAAATCTTGCTGATATATGGCAAACTTGTCCACTCTATAATACAAATATATACGATTATGTGATAGAGATCATCAGCCCAGCAAATCATCTTCCATCACAGGTACACAGATGACAAATATGGAGTACAGAGGGACCAGCTGAGGATGCTACTTGCCTGGGTTGTCATTTTGTCTAAAACTATCCCTACTTGGTAGAGAAACTACAAAGACTTGGAGGCCTGTGTTCCAGTCCTGTTGGTGCTAACCAGCTAAATTGGGCTTGTTACCTATGAAAGAAACTCACCTTTTTGGTTTTTTTTTTGGTTTTTTTGGTTTTTATTTCAGCATATTATGGGGGTACAAATATTACGGTTATGTATATTGCCCATGCCCCCCCACCCCCTTGAGGCAGAGCTTCAAGAGTGACCATCCCCCAAACGTTGCACATCTCACTCATTATGGGAAACTCACCTTTTTGAATGCCTAATATGTGTCAGGCACAGTTTTCTTTTTAAATTTACTTGTTCTTTTAAATAGTCTATATATGTCCAATGGTTATGAAGGATACTAAAGTTAGACTCCTCTATCTTTGGAGCCTAGCCTTGTGATCCCCTTCCCAGTATTATCCATTGGTAACAGTTTTGCCTAATACCAGGAACTTTAAATATATTATGTCCAAGCTTCCTGGTTATTGCTCCAATTAATTTAATTTAATTTTTTTTTTTTTTTTGGTCTTTTCTAAAGATTTGGGGCAGGAAAAGGAGGTCAGTATATGTGTTTGGCCTGTATTTTTGTTCAAGTTTTTAACTCCATTTTACAGATTCCAAAACTGAGCTCAGTAGCTACTCAAATAGTGAAGCCAAGGTGAATTCAATCTTTGAATATTTACTGAGTAACTGTAATGGCCAAGTACCATGCTAGGCTTCCAGGGTGCTATGGTGAGCCCTGCAGGTCCTTCCTCCCAGTCTAATGGAGAGGTTTTAAAAAGTAAACAGATAAGCAACCATGTGCTATGCTTCTTACTGGGTTAGGTAGCATCAATCCAACTTGGAGGGCTGAGGAAAGCTGCTAGAAAAAGTAACCTCCACATCGAGACATCAGGAGTGAGGTAAGAGTTACCCAATGTGAAGGGGAAGATGTGGGATGGAGAAGAGAAGAGCAATCTTAAGTCTGAGGTGTTAGGGGCTTTCAGGATGACTGGAACTATGGTAGGGGTGTGCCCAGAGGCTATCTGGGAGGCTCACACTGAAGCCTGAATAGTACAGATAAAAGATGTAGCAGGGGAGTGATGTGATCACATTGTGGTTGTGAAATGGAAAATGGATTGGGGCTGATGGGGAGATTGCCACAGGGGAGAAATGATGGTGGCCTGAACCAGGGTCAAGGCTGAGGTATTGGGAAGTGGAGTCAAAAGACTTTCAAGGGTACCCTCTAGAACCACCAGGAATCTTTGCTCTGCTGCTTTCTAACAACAGAACTGTTGGGCATTGAACTGCTTGCGACAATATGCAGGACATCATAATCTTTCTAAGCATCAGTTTTCTCATTTGCAAAATGGGAGTAAAAATGGGATCAAATGGGGGTAATATTAGTACCTACCTTATATGGTCATCATAAGAATTAAAAGAGAAAATCCCTGTAAAGGTTTTAGGTAATCCTCACATATATTAAGCATTTAGAAAATGTCAGGACAAAAGGAGGAGTCACGCATGTCTTCCCAGTTACAAGCTTGGGCATCTGCCTGTTTGGTGGTGCCAGTCTGTGAGTTGAGGAACACAGGAAAGGAGACAGATTTGGGGGAAGGTGACAAATTCAGTCTGCATTTGTCTGAGTTCAAAACCCACATCTCTCCACTACACTTATCTCCTTAAAGATACTGCCACTTCCTAGCCGCTTCCATTGAGCAAATTACTCAATCTCCTCATCTGCAAAATGGGAATGATAAGAAATAGTACCTTTCTCATAGGATTGTTGTAAGGATTAAATTAATTAATATGTAAGCCTGGCATGTAATTAACACCTTTATTAGCTACTGTAATTGGGTATAAAAGTGTGGACATACCCAATGGTACACATTTTTTTTTTCTTTTTCACTTTAATGTCACCTGGTAACTGTCAGGCATGCCATCTCCTTTCACATAGATTTAAACTTTAAAAAGTTGTTTTTTTAAGAAGAAATAAGATTGTTCTGGCTTCAGGGTGAAAGAGTGATCAGAGTTGGGGCAAGATTTTGCTTGGGAGAGCTTCTCAGAGAAAGTGAGTCTCCAGTCAGTTCTGGAAGGATATGATGCAACCACCTCATAGATAAGCACACAGCACAAGTTGCTAGGGGAGCCTGGGCTCCAAAATTGCAGTTGAGTCTTAGTGGGTAAAAGGTAATATGGGTAAAATGATTGCTGCTGGTGGAGCTCACTAAGAGAGAAAAGGTCTGAGGGAAACTGCCAGGAGTAAATCTGGAGCCTGGAGGCAACAATGCTTTTTATTCAGTTACTGCAGTCTGTTGTTCTTTCCCCCATATTCCTGAGGGCTGAAGGTAAGTGACCTTAGGGTGAGGCAGCTGGACAATAGACTATGTAGACAAGGCAGAGGAAGGTATTGTAGAGCTAGACACAACATTTGCAAAGTCACAAAGATGTGCAACAGACGTTCTCAGAATTCCTGTAGTTCAGAAGTGGGGCGGGGAGCAATGAGAGTTGAGGCCACAGGAAAAAGGAGAAGGGGCCAGATTATGCTGCCTTGTAAGCCACATATAGCAGACTCCATTCATTGCTTGACTACTATTCATTATATGTTTCTCCCTTATTCAGATATCTACACCTCAGGGACACTATTTCCAGGTCAGGAGCAAATCCTACATAGTCTATACCAATCATAATAATCTCATTTACTTTGTTAGCATTGGTTTAGGTTTGGTCTCCAGTTTACCACTGGTCTCCAGTTTCCTCCTACATTCCAGAGCTGTGCACATTGGGTTCACTGGCAAGTCTGCATTGTCTACATTGTATGAGTGAATGTGGGTATGAATGTGAGTGTGCCCTGTTATAGAATGGTGGCCTGTCCAGAGCTGGTGCCCGCCTTGTTCCCTAAGCTGCCGGAGTAGACTCTGGTCATCCACCACCCTGAACAGGAATAAGTAGGTAAGTAATTATTTCATTTTTATTAAGCTTTCTTAATTTTATGTCTAGCTCACATTTATTTCAATGTTTAATATTAGCAATGTTTTGGACTTTGTTTAGAAGTTTGGTGATGTTTTTGTGATCAGAAATACGCCATAGTACTTAACTCTTGTTTATATCAATCTAGCCTATGGCAAAATTGGTTTCGTTCTAGTCATTTCGCTTAAAGTCCCAGTTTCTAGAACCTATCGACAACATTAAGTGAGGGCTTGCTGTACATATAGGTTGGTACAAAAGTAATTGTGGGTTTAGCATTGTTGACATTTGCCATTTGATATTGGAATACATTCTTAACTAAATGTGGTTATGATACGCCGGGCACAGTGGCTCACGCCTGTAATCCTAGCACTCTGGGAGGCCGAGGCGGGAAGGTCGCTCACCGTCAGGAGTTTGAAACCAGCCTGAGCAAGAGTGAAATCCTGTCTCTACTAAAAATAGAAAGAAATTAATTGGCCAACCAGAAATATATAGAAAAAATTAGCCGGGCATGGTGGCGCATGCTTGTAGTCCCTGCTACTCGGGAGGCTGAGGCAGGAGGATTGCTTGAGCCCAGAAGTTTGAGGTTGCTGTGAGCTAGGCTGACACCATGGCACTCTAACCCGGGCGACAGAGTGAGACTTTGTCTCAAAAAAAAAAAAAAAAAAGGTCTTTGGCCAGGCAAGGTGACTCATGCCTGTAATCCCAGCACTTTGGGAGGCTGGGATGGAGGGAAGATTGCTTGAGGCCAGGAATTTGAGACCAGTCTGGGCAACGTAGCAACACCTTGTCTCTACAAAAACGTTTTAAAAACAAACAAAAATTTTTTTTTTTTTTTTTACAGACAGGGTTTCATTCTGTCACCCAGACTGAAGAGGCCAAAGTGCAGTGGTACGATCATAGCTCATTGTAGCCGTGAACTCCTGGGCTCAAGTGATCCTTTGCTTCAGCCTCCCAAGTATTATAGCTGGGACTACAGGTAGGCATCACCAGAGCTGGCTAATTTTTATATTTTCTGTAGAGACAAGATCTCGCTTTTTTGCTCAGGCTGGTCTTGAACCCCTGACCTCAAGTGATCCTCCCATGTTGGCCTCCCCAAGTGCTGGGATTACAGGCATGAGCACCATATCTAGCCAAAAAGTTGATCTTAATTGACAACTTAAAGTTGGAGAGAATGTGGGAAAACTCATACACTGCACATAGGGTCTCTTTGGAGGGCAGATTATTTGTATGTATCCAAATTTCAAATATACATGCCCTTTGACTTAACAATTCCACTTTTGGTGTTGAAAGGCATAGGTACAAGGTGTAGGTACAAGGTGTATGTTCTTTGTAGCATTGCTTGTATTTAAAAAAAGACTGAAAACAACCAAAATATTTATAAGTATGGAACTGGTTATATATATTACAGTATAGCCACCAATGTTAATATTTATATATTATTATATAATACATATAGTAAAGAGAAATATCATTGTCAGTATTTATTGATTTTGTTATTTTTAAATTTATTTATTTTTTTACATGAAAGTTTTTGGTTTATTAATCCTCTTGTGAAAAACCTACAGAATGGCTGCAGATAATGAATGTAACTGCAGAATCTTTACTCCTTCAACTTTTTGCCAGCACCAACATTGGCCTTTGGAATCTCCCTGACTTTCTTCATTCTGTTCTTGTGCTCCTTTTGCTGCTTTCTTCTTGGTCTTTTTCTTCTTATACAGGCCATGTCTTGTTTTTTGTTTTTTATTTTGTTTTGTTTTTGAGACAGAGTCTCACTCTGTTGCCCTGACTAGAGTGCAGTGGCGTCAGCCTAGCTCACAGCAACCTTAAACTCCTGGGCTCAAGTGATCCTCTGCCTCAGCCTCCCGAGTAGCTGGGACTACAGGCACAGGCTACGGATGCCTGGCTAATTTTTCTATTTTCAGTAGAGACAGGGTATTGCTCTTGCTCAGGCTGGTCTTGAACTCCTGAGCTCAAGCACTCCTCCCATGTTGGCCTCCCAGAGTGCTAGGATTATAGGCATGAGCCACCGTGCCTGGTCCAGGCCTTGCCTTGTAAGCCTATGTTTGGGTTCATTTTTCTTTGCATAATCCAAGGAATTGTAAATCATGCCAAAACCAACTGTCTTGCCACCACCAAAGTGAATTCTGAATCCAAATACAAAGATAATGTCTGGTGTGGTCTTATACATTTTGGCTAGTTTTTCCTGAATTTCTATCTTTGGTACTATTTGTTGCCTTCTCAGGGTGAAGAACATCGATGACCATTTGTTTCCTCTGAAATAGTTGGTTGGTCATGAACTTCCTAGTCTGGATACTTACTGTGTCATTCATGATAGGGGTTGATATTCAAGCAGCCAGGGAGGAAAAAAAACTGAATGATTTATATATGTTAGTTGTGTTTAAGTATTTTATGTGTATATTCTTATTCGATATTCCCAACAGTTCTATGTATAAAACCATATGTCTTAGTTTGACAGAATGGTCTCCATTTATACCTATCACAACATAATTATTAGTGATGCTCCCTTTCACTCTCAAAATGCCTCTTTTGGACAATAGAGTTTGTAGTCACCTTATCTATGAGTTGGTTATTGTTATCGCTTCATTTTATAGCTGAGGGAAAGGAAAGCTGTTTAAGTTGACTAAGGTTACACAAATAGTAAGTAGAGACCAGAAGAGACTTATAGTGATCTCAGAGGACAATCTTAAATTTCTTGGGCCAAAGAAATGTTGCCTGTCTCTCTAGGATACCATCAACCTCCAATCTAAAACTTGAGAAGTCAGCCCTTAAAAATTGGGAAATCCCAGCCTGAGCAAGAGCGAGACCCCCTTTCTACTATAAATAGAAAGAAATTAGCCAAACAACTAAAAATAGAAAAAATTAGCTGGGCATGGTGACACATGCCTGTAGTCCCAGCTACTTGGGAGGCTGAGACAGGAGGATCACTTGAGCCCAGAAGTTTGAGGTTGCTGTGTGCTAGGCTGATGCCATGGCACTCTAGCCCAGGCAACAAAGTGAGGCTCTGTCTCAAAAAAAAAAAAAAAAAATTAGGAAATCATGGGAGGCCGAGGCAGGTGGATCATTTGAGCTCAGAAGTTTGAGACCAGCCTGAGCAAGAGGGAGACCCCATCTCTACTAAAAAAATGGAAAGAAACTAGCTGGACAACTAAAAATATATAGAAAAAATTAGCCGGGCATGGTGTCACATGCCTATAGTCCCAGCTACTCGGAAGGCTGAGGCAGAAGGATTGCTTGAGCCCAGAAGTTTGAGGTTGCTGTGAGGTAGGCTGATGCCACGGCACTCTAGCCTGGACAACAGAGTGATAGATACTCTGTCTCGAGAAAAAAAAAAAAAAATTGGGGAAATTGTAGTGGCAATCCTGGTAGTGGCCTCCCAGGTAGAAGGGAGTGTAGGCCAGTTGTCTGCCCATTTCTTCATAAAAATATATCATTATTCTACCTGAGGGGTTTTTCTCATAATCTCTAGGAGCTCATCACTTTCCTTTGCCAGACTTTGACTAGCTTGTTTTCAGGAGCTATGATCTGGTTTTATCTTTCTGTGTTAGAATATTACTTTGTTTTTTTGCCATTCTGTCTTTTCTCTTTTCTAAACGCCCCTCAGAGGTGATGGGTTGGAGGCAGGCGTGATCAGTGGGCATAATGACATATATTTGGACACTTCTATTTGTTGCTGAGGTGCATTTTGCATTTCTGTTGGCATCCATGCTAGCTGCACAATAACTGTAATAATAAATCATAAGTGTTTTGTGAGTTAGAGCTTCCACATAATTTGAGCTAGTTGACATGAAAAGGTTAGACTGGATTAGAAATCCATCTCATTTGTTTCAAGAAATGCACCATTACTTTTGCCAACGATGTTCTTGTTATATTCTTTAAATATAACATCAATAGACGTAAAATTTTGGATGTCTATGCAATAAGTTTTTAATTTTTTATTTATGTCTGTAAACAAAGTCTTCCCAAGTGATAAAAACCAAAAATTTGAAGAAATCTTTACAAAGAAGTCATGACCAGAAATAGCATGTAAACTTTTGAATGTTAAAGCCTGATTTTAAGAAATTGTATTGAGTTGGAGGAGGCATATGGAGTTAAAGTATCCTAAATTTCTAAATTTCTTGCAATGACTAGGAGGGTGAAGGTATTGATTAATATTAGGCTTTGATAAATTAAGTATGCATATTATAATATCTATAGTAACCACTAAAAGCATAAAAAGAGTATAAAACTTCTAAAATTGTAAAGAGAAAAAATAGGATGTTAAAAAAATACTCATTTAATCAACAAGAGACACAGTACTGAATACAGTTTAAAACTTATATTTCAATTAAAACTTTTATAGTCTTTACATTCTCCTGTATGACAACTTTAATATTTCTAATTCATATGCAATATTTTCAGGAAGATTTGAGGAGGCAAGGATTATAATCATTTCAACTGGGTATTTAAGATTTTTTTTTTTTACAGTGGCTTAATCAAGGCCAGAGATTAAGGCTTTTAAGTTGTTTAACTGAAAGCTTGTTTAGAAAAACAAGTAGAAGCCGGGCGTGGTGGCTCACGCCTGTAATCCTAGCTCTCTGGGAGGCCGAGGCAGGCAAATTGCTCAAGGTCAGGAGTTCGAAACCAGCCTGAGCAAGAGCGAGACCCCGTCTCTACTATAAATAGAAAGAACTTAATTGGCCAACTAAAAATATATAGAAAAAATGAGAGCCGGGCATGGTGGCGCATGCCTGTAGTCCCAGCTACTCGGGAGGCTGAGGCAGGATTGCTCGAGTCCAGGAGTTTGAGGTTGCTGTGAGCAAGGCTGACGCCACGGCACTCACTCTAGCCCGGGCAACAGAGTGAGATTCTGTCTCAAAAAAAAAAAAAAAAGAAAAACAAGTAGAAAGCTGAAAAAAATTAAAATTTCCCTAATTTGTAATGGATTATCCTTCCATTTGATTATAATTCTGCCTTGTCCAATAATTCTACCTCTCACCCCATCGACGTAGTGACAGTGATAGCAACTTTATTTATATTACTTACTTTATTTATATAGTAAGACTTCTTTGCAGTAGTTGATTGGGCCAGAAATGAATGCTTAAGCTAAGTTGTGCCAATGAGCCCTTTCATCTGGGAACTTGAAATTCGCATTAAGAGATCTCCCCTAGTTTTCAATGATATCTGTTTTAAAAAAAGAAAGAGAGATTTCCAAGCCATCCATTGGGTGTGGTCACTATCTGCCAAGTAAATGTGGAAACTGAGAAAACTAGTGTTCAAGAGAAAAAGCAGAGGCCGGGCATGGTGACTCACGCCTGTAATCCTAGCACTCTGGGAGGCCGACGCGGAAGGGTCATTCAAGGTCAGGATTTTGAAACCAGCCTGAGCAAGAGTAAGACCCCATCTCTACTAAAAATAGAAAGAAATCAATTGGCCAACTAAAAATATATAGACAAAATTAGCCGGGCATGGTGGTGCATGCCTGTAGTCCCTGCTACTCGGGAGGCTGAGGCAGAAGGATTGCTTGAGCCCAGGAGTTTGAGGTTGCTGTGAGCTAGGCTGACGCCACGGCACTCTAGCCCAGGCAACAGAGTGAGACTCTGTCTCGAAAAAAAGAAAAAAAGAAAAAGAAAGAAAAAGCAGAAAGGAAAAGAGATGAGAGATAGATGTTTCTGGGTTCCCTCTAGCACTTCAGTCCTTATATTCAGAGTTACCCAGGCTTGAATGCATTACTGTGCATCACTGCCCTTGGTTTCTATGAGTTAGCCATGAAACTATGTATTATTAATAATTCCCTGATTGAATGAAACTAAACTAAAAATAAATTATTTCAATCAATGTAACCTAAGTTTCTCACATTTAATTTGTGTTCCAAAGAAGGTTGGGATGCATTGAATTAGAGAGATGTTTACAAAGGAGAATTGGACTGGACTGTGTTGGTGAAAGAAGAATGGATGAAACTGTGAATATAATGTACAAGTTCCAGATTTCAACAAGCAGTTGGCTGTGATGACAACTCCTAAGAGAGGGAATGTTGGATGAGAGTAGTTTTGGGTGAGAGTGAGATGATGAGTTCAATTTCAGACACATTGAGTTTGAGGTACCTGTAGGAACCACATGCGGAGATGTTAAGTGGTATCTAGGGCTGGAAAGTGCTCTGTAGGTACACGTTTGGAACTTGTCAGCATATCACAGGTAGTAAAAGCCATGGGAATGGATGAGTTTGACCAAGACGCTGTATAGTGAGAAGACAAGAGAACCAAAGACATAATCCTGGGATTATCAACTTAATTAATACTGTGTCCTAGGGCTGTTTGCATCTATGGTGGTCTCTATCATCAATGTATTTTGGGGGAAAGACATTTTTAGCAAATATGAAGTTGCTCCTGTAGTGGAGTATCAGGTTGCCTTGAGACTGTATTCTCTACAGTTAAGAGTCTCCAAGATGTTCCCATTCACTGTGAAGATTTGATGGTGGTAATAGACTTCAGGTTTAACACCATCTTTCTGGTTGCTCCTTCTCTTTCTGTTTTGTTGACTTCCACTATTGAAAAGTGTGCACACTTCCAGACCCATTGCTTTCCCTGCTCTTTACTATCTCCCTTAAAAAGTCAGTGGTGTGTGGCAAAAAGTGCATGTGCAGGGCATGTGCCTTAAAAACAGGCAGACCTAGTTTAGAATCCCAGCTAATTGTGGCCTTGGGCAAATTACTCAATTTGTCTAATCCTGTATTTTCCTCATCATAAATCTGGACTAACAATATCTCCCAGGCAGTCTTGCTGTGGGGACTGGAAACAAAGCACCTTGCATAAAACCCGACATACTAAAGCTGTGGTTGGCCGGGCACAGTGGCTCACACCTGTAATCCTATCACTCTGGGAGACCGTGGCAGGTGGATCACTCAAGGTCAGGAGTTCGAAACCAGCCTGAGCAAGAGCGAGACTCTGTCTCTACTAAAAATAGAAAAAAATTAATTGGCCAACTAAAAATATATAGAAAAATGTTAGCCGGGCATGGTGGCGCATGCCTGTAGTCCCAGCTTCTCAGGAGGCTGAGGCAGGAGAATTGCTTGAACCCAGGAGTTCGAGGTTGCTGTGAGCTAGGCTAATGCCACTGCACTCTAGCCTGGGCAACAGAGTGAGACTCTGTCTCAAAATAACAACAATAATAATAATAAAGCTGTGGTTATTATCATCAGACAGGTCATCTACTCTAATGGATTTTTTTCTTGTTTCTTCTTCCTGCAAAAACAAATAAAAAAACCCACACACAAAGAATCTGGTTTGTTAAAGACTGCACTCTTATTCAATAAAAATGAGACTGAATTTTCATATTACTGGAGAGATGAGAGATGATTAGGACTCCCCTTTAAAACTAGAGACACTAAAATCCTTAAGTTATCTGGAAACATTCTTATTATATTTTGCTGAAGATTTTTTTGTTTCTTTCCCTTCTCTTTTTGAGGGACCAAGATTCCTGTTCTGGAATATAAATAGATTTTTATCTTAAGAATATGTTGGCAGGGGCATTTCTCTCTTCTTTTACTTTAAGCAGATGGTAATTTGTTATTGTTTTCCTCTGGTGTTATATTCCTCTCAGAGGAGTTAGGTGTGGACATTAGGACTTAGTCAATGTTCCATCACACTTTCTTACCAGTAGATACCAGTTATTTGCAGTTTCTGCAACTAACTTCCACCTTGACATTCTGGGCCCTGATATCACACCTTAGCTCCACTTCCATGTCTCAAATTAGATCCTGGTCATTTCACCTAGAACCACCACTACTCCTCATATTGGACGTTTATAACACTGACAATTTCCTCTAAATCCTTTCTTCTCCTGGCCTTCCAAATTTCTTCAGTGCCATTATTCTCATGGTGATCAGCTCAAAAATCAGGAGGCTGGATGGCTAAGAAACATGATCAAAGACCCTGGTTGTTCCTGTCTTTCTGTTCACTCATCTTCAGGCCAGCTTCCCTCTTGGTTAAAAAATAGCTGCCAGAAACCTAGGCATCACCCCCGACTTTCATCCCAATGTGCAGATGAAGCAGATGGCATCTCCTCATGTATGTCTGGTATGAATAAATAAATCTTTTCCTAAAGTCCCTAGTAGACTTCTCCTTACATCTCATTGACTAAAACTGAATCACACACTCATTTTTAAAACAAGCAGTGGCAAGGAGTATAGGATTGTCATGAGTGGCTTAGACTAATTTAGATTTACCCTTGAATCAGGGATAGGGTCATCTTCCCTAAGATGTGGATACCCAAATAAAATTATAGTTCTAACAAGAAAGAAGGGGAACATAAATAGAAGGAAGATGTGTCATTCTGGTTTCTTCCTACCACCTTAGTCTAAGCCCTTAAAACCTATCTCAAGGACAAGCATAATAAATAGTTTTCTAACTGGTCTCCCAACATGCTTTCTCTCACACCCCACCATACACAATTTTGCCAGATTTATCTTCCAGAAACACTGCTTTGCCACATTGCCATTTTATGGCAAAGAAGTGTTTTCTAAGGGAGTATATGAACACAGATTTTTTTTTAAGAGAATCAATTTCCAGATTTTCAATTTGTTCTCTCTGAAAACTAGCCTTAAGTTTAATTAAATTCTTTATTTTACCTTCTATTTCAAAATAGCCTATTTTCTCCTTACCTATCCTGCATATTACCTTGGTATCTCCAGAGTCTTGAGAACCTCTGAGGAATGGAGGAGAGAGGAATCAAAGGGACCATTTGAAGTATTGATTTTGGGAAAACCTCCTTTAATGATTAAGCAAAATCACTGAGCAGGTCTTTCCATTAAGGGTGAGGTGTGGCTTTAGAGCTGAGGTGTTAGGGTCAATGTTGGGAGGCTGTGGATTCAGATATGTTGTAGAGTAGAGAGGTGTAATGACTCAGCATCTGCCATCCCGGGTTATAGTCAAAGGATGCATAACTCTTGAGGGAGAGACCCATGACAGCAAAGAAAAGAATGCTTCAAATGCTGAAAATGAAGTCTGCTGTTTGTTTTCAGTTATTCTCAAAACCTAGGAGATGCCATTAGCTGGAAAGGATGATCTCTGAGCAGTCAAGGTGATGCCAGATACTGATGATGATTCAGGACAGTGATGCACTTTCACAGGACACATGTCAAATTCTCACATGCCTTCCCAAGTGTAGTTCACCTTTAGTAGAATATACTGAGCATGATCCCTCTGAACTTGTGCAACCTGGAAGTAATGTGAAAATTCTTTTAAATTTAACTAGAATTTTTCTGGGATTATTACATTCTCTACTACATTAGATAAAACTCATGGGAAAAATTTACATGATTTTTTTATACAATGTAGATATCATTAAATAAAGTAATTAAATTCTACTTTTATGAAATTGTGCCATGGAATGTTTTTCCAGTGGTAGTCAATTCTCATCTCATTTCTTCTTTTAAGACATGTATTTTTACTCCTATTAACACAGAATAAAATTATGTGCTAGCTACCAGACTATTTAGTTTTTAGAAGTTCATACTTTTTTCCTTCTATTAAACAGATGAGAAAAGTTAAAAGTTTTAAAAACATGAATCAATTATTTTCTGATTTTTATATATATGATTTTTATTGAATTTTCCCCAAAGTCCAATCCCAGAGTCCACACACATATACATTTACCAAAGGAATACCAGAACTTCTATCATTCCTTGCTTCATAAAGAGCTTAAAATTTCAGCCACATTTTATTGTATTATTACAAAGTAAGTAATAAGAAATGGCATTTTAAATTTGCTTTATAAATTTTTAATGGATACATTAATTACATTAACTCTACATCCCTATGTTTGCTTTTAGTGGATTACTAAAAGTGGATTACATTTTACAAAATATGTTCCATAATTTCTCAGTGATTTCATACTGTTCCTCAAATTGCATTTTAACTTATTCATTTGAATTGCTTTGATTAATTAATTCAAGCTTTTCCAACAGACCATGTCTGATTTAGCCGCTCAGTTTGACAATGAGTGCTGCCTTTTCCAATTAGTCTGTATGAAAAATATGTCCTATAAATGTTGAATAGTTGAATGAGCTAAATCAACAGCTCTAAGCTTCTGACAAAGATATTATTTAAAATGGGTTAAAATAAAAGCATTTAAAAAATAATGCATTGGCAAAAGTATATTGAAATGATTATTTTTATTTTCCCAACTCTTCTTATGTAACAGAGTAAACAACATATCTTTAATTGAAAGAGAACATTGGGGAGACAGGGAACAAAAAAATAAATAAAAGAGAAAAGAGATAGCCACATAACTGTTTGATAAATCTTAGTAGAAATTTTTAGTAAATTTCCCAAAATTGTGGAAGTAGATGAATTTTGTAACTGGGTACCAAACTTTTTGCAAGTCAAGTTGTTTCTAATAGAAAACTTTTCATAAAATTGGAGGAGTCCGTAATTGAGTTGCTAGCTGACAGAAATTTAAAGCAACTTTTTGGCTGGGTGCAATGCCTTATGCCTATAACCTCAGCCTGGGCAACATAGTAAGATCCTGTCTCTAAAAAGGAAAAAAAAAAATTAGCTGGGTGTGATGTTGCCCACCGGTAGTCCTAACTATTCTGGAGACTGAGGCAGGAGGATTGCTTGAGCCCAGGAATTCAAGATTATAGTGAGCTACAATGATGTTACTGTAGCCTGGGTGACAGAGCAAGACCCTATCTCTAAATAAATAAATAAATAAATGAATAACTTTTTGATGATAGATTATGAAATTGTTGTAAAATCATCAGGCATGGGGCTCAGCCCTATAATCCCAAAGACTTGGGAGGCTAAGGCAGGGGCATTCACTTGAGCCTCGGAGTTCAAGGCTACAGTAAGCTATGATCATGCCACTAACACTCCAGCGTGGGTAACAGTGAGACTCCAGCTTTAAAAATAAAAATACATAAATAAGAAAAAAATGATGAATAATTTTATTACAAACGATTAGTTAAATTCAAATAATTTTGTTAAGATTATCTTTATAAAAAGCTTCTTCCATTCCTATCCCCCTATTTTATATAAAAATTCCTTGGGGGTAACATTTATAAAAATGAAAAGTAGGAATGAAATTGATGCTCTAAGTTGGAACACATGAACTAATTGAAAAAAATAGTCTTATTCATCTTGGTAAGAACTGTACCTCTAATAAAATGGTTTTTTATATCATTTATCTTAATTTATCACTTCTTTAGGTTATTTTGATAAATTTTACACTAATAATAACAATGATAAAAAGGTTTTGACACTTTAGAGGCTTGACCATGGTGGAAACTATTAATTGCCTCACAAAATTTGTTCTCTCTTTCTTTAGGTACATAGCCTACTTGTCTCCATCTCCCTTGCTGTAAGGTATGGCCATGTAATTGTTCTGGCAACAGAATGTGAGCATAAGTGATGTGATTCTCTTCCAGGCCTGCTCCCATGAAATCTCTTCCATGTATTCTTCCTTGCCTTTTCTCCTTCTACCATCTAAATGCAGATGAGAATGAGGCTCTAGGAGAGGGGTTGGCAAACTTCGGTAGAGGGCTAGACAGTAGCTATTTTAGGCTTTGCAGGCACATAAGGCCTCGGTCATGCATTCTACTTTTTTTTTTTTTTTTTTGGTAGTCTTTTCAAAATGAAATCTATTCGTAGCTCCCAGGGCACACAAAAATAAGCCCACAAATTAAACCCTTGTTCTAAAGGACTGTGAAGCCATACATGGAAGGAACTTGGTTCCCCTAATCACTGTGTGGAGGGGAGTGCCTTGCTTGTCTAGGCTCCTCATCCAGGACTGTTCTGTGAGAAAGAAATAAGCTTTGATTTTTTTGAGCCATTACACACTTGGACCTATTTGTTATTATTGCTCAGCCTAACAAAAATACTGGAAATAAAAAAAATTGATTTATAAACTTTTTATTTCAGAGAAATACAGTGTAACAGAATGAATAATAAGACCTTTAAGCATAATAATATAGTACATTAGGATAACAGTATGTAGGAGAAGTGGAATAAAATATGATCTTAAGAAGAAAATGGAATGATGTAAAATTTCTGATTGTTAAAAAAGAGAGTGCTTGTTTGTATATTTTTATTTATTTATTTATTTATTTTGAGACAGAGTCTCACTCTGTTGCCCAGGCTAGAGTGAGTGCCGTGGCATCAGCCTAGCTCACAGCAACCTCAAACTTTTGGGCTCAAGCGATCCTCCTGACTCAGCCTCCCTAGTAGCTGAGACTACAGGCATGCGCCACCATGCCCGGCTAATTTTTTCTATATATTTTTAGTTGGTCAATTAATTTCTTTCTATTTTTAGTAGAGACGGGGTCTCGCTCTTGCTCAGACTGGTTTCGAACTCCTGACCTTGAATGACCCTTCCTCCTCGGCCTCCCAGAGTGCTAGGATTACAGTGTTTGTATATTTTTAAATGGCTGATGATTGACATCAGATTACTTGGATTTGGACTCAATGGGATATTTTATTTTTTTTAATTTCATTATATTATGGGGGTACAAATATTGTTAGGATTACATATATTGCCCCTGCCAACCCTACCCCCACCTGCTGTGCTATAGCTTCAAGCATGTCAACCCCCTGGAGGTGCGTGTCACACCCATTATGTAAGTATACACTCCTCCCCTCCCCCCCACCTGCCCACCACCCGATAAAAGATTTTTTTTTTTGACAATTTGGTTACATTATATTTCTTTGCCTCTCCCTAAGAAGGGTTAGAGGTATTCCCTTCCCCCAACAATGCTCGCCATATCCCAAGGATGTGGATCTTCCCCCCACCCCGACTCCCTGATGAGTACTACCACCATTTGA
>CAUYPO010005281.1:0-34083 GCA_963574435.1 Cheirogaleus major
GGGTAGATGCCTAGTAATGGGATTGCTGGATCAAATGGTAGATCTACTTGTATCGCTTTAAGGTATCTCCATATTGCTTTCCACAGAGGCTGAACTAGTTTGCAGTCCCACCAGCAGTGTAGGAGTGTTCCTATCTCTCCACATCCATGCCAACATTTTTCATCCTGGGCAATTTTTTTTGTCAGTGTTTCATAGTTCTTCTTGTAGAGAGCTCTTTCACCTCCTTAGTTAAATGTAGTCCTAGGTATTTTATTTACTTTGTTGCTATTGTGAAAGGCATTGAGTCTTTGATTTGATTCTCAGTTTCACTGTTGTTGGTGTATATGAATGCTATTAATTTGTGTACATTGATTTTGTAATCTGAAACTTTGTTGAATGTATTTATCAATTCTAGGAGTCTCTTGGTAGTCTTGGGGGTTTTCTAGACATAAGATCATATCGTCAGCAAAGAGCATTGGTTTGACCTCTTCTTTCCCCATTTGTATACTCTTGATTTTCTTATCCTGTCTGATTGCTCTGGCTAGGACTTCCAGCACTATGTTGAATAAAAGTGGTGATAGTGGGCAACTTTGTCTGGTTCCAGTTCTAAGAAGGAATGCTTTCAGTTTTTACCTGTTCAGTATGATGTTGGTTGTGGGTTTGTCATATATGGCTTTTATCATTATTAGGTAAGTCCCATCTATGCCTATTATGTTAAGTGTTCTTATCATAAAAGGGTGCTGGATTTTGTTAAATGCTTTTTCTGTGTCTATTGAGAGGATCATATGGTCTTTGTTTTTGCTCTATTTATGTGGTGAATTACATTTACGGATTTACTTATGTTGAACCACACTTCCATCTCTGGTATGAAGACTACTTGATCATGGTGGATTATTTTTTTGATGTACAGCTGAATTCGGTTTGCTAGGATATTATTGAGAGTTTTTGCATCAATATTCATAAGGCATATTGGTCTGTAGTTTTCCTTTTTGTGTGTGTCCTTTCCTGGCTTGATATCAAGGTGATATTGGCTTCATAGAACAAGTTGGAGAGGATTCCTTTCATCTCAATGTTATGGAATACTTTCTGAAGTATAAGAACCAGTTCTTCTTTGAAGGTCTAGTAAAATTCGTCTGGGAAACCATCTGGTCCAGGACTTTTTTTGCAGGAAGATTTTTTATTGATGCTTCAATTTTGATACTTGACATTGGTCTGTTCAGGAATTCTATTTCTTCCTGATTGAGCATAGGGAGGCTGCAGGTTTCTAAGAATTGTCAGTTTCATCTACGTTTTCAAGTTTATGTGCATAGTGATTTTTTTAGTGTTCAGAGATGATATTTTGTATTTCCATGGTATCAGTTGTGATTTCTCCTTTTTTATTTCTGATTGAGCTTATTAGAGTCCTTCCTTTCTTTTCTGATTCTCATAAATCTACCAAGAGACCTGTCAATTTTATTTATCTTTTCAATGAACCAACATTTTGTTTCATTAATTTTCTGTATAATTCTTTTGCTATTGATTTTATTTAGTTCTGCTATTATCTTGGTTATTTCTTTTCTTCTGCTGGGTTTGGGATTGGTTTGTTCTTCCTTTTCCAGTTCCTTGAGATGGTTCATTAAATTATTGATTTGTGTTCTTTCTGTCTTTTGGATGTAGGCATTTAGGGCTATGGATTTTCCTCTCAGAATTGCTTTAGCAGTATCCCATAGATTTTGATGACTTATGTCCCCTTATTATTTAGTTGGAATAATTTTTTTATTTCCATCTTAATTTCCTCCTTGACCCAGCTACCATTTAGCAGTGGGTTGTTTAGTTTCTATGACCTTTCGTGTAGATGAATGATTCTCTTGGAGTTGATTTCTATTTTGTTCCACTGTGGTCTAAGAAGATACATGGTATAATTTCTATTTTTAAAATTTTGTTTAGACACATTTCTTGGCCTAGGATATGATCAATCTTAGAGAATGTTCCATGAGCTGATGAGAAGAATGTATATTTAGTGGTTTTTGGGTAGAATGTTCTATAAATGTGTCTTGGGCCAATTTGTTCTTGAATTCTGTTTAAGTCCATTTTTTCTTCATTTATTTTCTGTTTGGAGGATATTTCTCATTCTTTCAGTGAGATATTGAAGTTCCCAGCTACTACATTGCTGCTGTTTATCACTTTGTTTAGTTCAAGTGGGTTTTGCTTTATGAATCTGGGTGCTCTTATGTTAGGTGCATAAATATTTGCAATTGTTACATCTTCTTATTGAATTGTTCCATTTACCATTGTATAATGAGCATCTTTTTCTTTATTTTTGTTGATTTGAAGTCTACATTATCTGACGTGAGAATGACTATGCCAGCTTTCTTTTGCTTTCCATTTGCATGGAATATTGTTTTCCGTCCCTTCACCTTGAGTCTGAATGAGTCCTTGTGGGTTAGATGCATTTCCTGGAGATAGCAGATACTTGGCTTGTGTTTTTGTAAATCCATTCAGCTAGCATATGTCACTTCCATGGGCAGTTCAAGCCATTCACATTCATTAAAAGAATTGATAAGTGGGGTGGATTTCTGTTCATCCTATTTCATAGAACTTTATTGCTTTGTTTTACCTCTTGAGACATTGTGGTACCTGGGCTCTGAGCTTTAGTTTTTAGATGGTGTTACACTGGTGAGTGTCTACTGTGCTGATCAGTGTATAATGCAGATCTGAATACTACCTGCAGGGCAGTTCTGGTTTTGACAAATTCCCTCAGTGTTTGCTTGTCTGAGAAAGTCTTTATTTCTCTCTCATATAAGAAACTTAGTTTTTCAGGATACAAAATTCTAGACTGGCCATTATTCTGTTTGATAAGACTGAGAATGGGGCCCCAGGCCCTCTGACTTGTAAGGTCTCAGTTGAGAAGTTTGCAGTTAGTCTGAGGGGTTTTCCTTTGTAAGTTACCTGATGTGATCACCTTATGGTTTGTAGGAGTTCCTCTTTCATGTTAACTTTGGCCAGTCTGATGACTATATGTTGTGATGATTGCCTCTTGGTGATGAATCTCCCAGGAATCCCTTGTGCTTCTAGTACCTGAATGTTCAGATTTCTAGAAATACCTGGGAAGTTTTCCTCAAGTATTCCCTCAAATAGGTTTTTCAGCCTTTGTGTATTTTCTTCTTCATTCTCTTGGATGCCTATAATTCTTATGTTAGGCCTCTTTACATAATCCCATATTTCTTGTAAACTTTGTTCATTCCTCTTATTTCTCTTTTCTTTCTCTTTGAGTTACTTGCTTAATTCAAAGGTGTTGTCTTCTAGCTCTGAGAGTCTTTTTCTGCCTGAGCTAGCCTACTCTTAAGGCTTTCCCCTGTGTTTTGTATTTTCTTGAATGAACTTTTCATTTCTAGAAGGATTGCTTGATTTCTTAAAAAATAATTCTTTGGTGCATTTTTATTCATTTCCTGCATTGTTTTTGTGGTTTCTTTGTGTTGGGTTTATATTTTCTCTTGCATTTCATTGAGCTTCCTTACAATCCATATTCAAAATTCTTTATCAGTCATTTCAATATTCTCCTTTGGGTTGGTTTTCATTGGTATGGAGCTATTGGTTTCTTTTGGGGGTGTCCTTTCACTCTGATTTTTCATATATCTGGAGATCTTTCACTGATTCCTTGTCATCTGGAGCAGTTTTTGCTTCTTGTTTTTGGATTTTATTTTGATTAGATAATGGCACACCTGGTTTAATCTCTGAGACCATGGGTGGTGCTTGTGGGTGAGACTCTGCTATGCTTCAGTCAGTAATTCTGTAAAGGGCATGCAAATTGACCTCTCTGTCAGTAGGTGGCGCTTACCAGAAGCAACATGCTGCAGTGTCTTTTTTGGGTCCTGTGACCAGCTCTGGTTCCTCAGGAGAAGCATTTGAGTGCCCCAGGTGGGGGGGGGGGGCTGAAACTTTAGCTGAGTCTTTATTGTCTGACACAGCAGACATGGGGGAGTATGGCTGGGTGGGGCTGGGTTGGGTGAGCTTGCCCTTAGGCTCCACCAAAGCTGGAAAGGTATCTGTTTCAGCAGTGGTCAAAGGTCTGCTCCTAATTTCTAGGCAAAGCCACCGGGGAGGGGTTGTAGTGGCTTCACCCAATCACAAATCTCCCCTCCTTGCCTCTGAGCAATGTGATTGAGACCTGAGGGTCCAGGATCTGGCTTGTGACCATGTCAGGGAGAAGAATGCTGGTCCTGAGTTGCCCACGGGGTGCCCAAGCAGGTTTGATATCTGTCCACTTTGGAGCGTGCCCCACACTGATGGAGTGACCGGGTAAGTGGCACCAAGGAGGGCCAGTGGGCAGGAAGCTCACTGTCCGAGCACCCCTCAGTCCCTTGCAAGACTGCTAGAGGAAAGGTCTGAACCCCATTCTCTGTGGAAGACTTGGGGTGGCGGCGATCGATTGTCTCTCTTGGAAGCTGCAGATGGGGGCAGGAAAGGGGAGAAAAAGAGTCAGGAAAGGTTTGAGCCCCATTCTCTGTGGAAAGTCTGGTGTGGTGGGGGTGGATGCACCAACAGAGAGGAGAAGCAGTTCCTGTGAGCCCTGGCTCAATGGTCTCCCAGCAGCTACAGGTGGGGCTAGGGGAAAGGAAGGAAAAGCGTCTGAGCGGAAGAAAGCTAGGTCTCTATTCATCTTTGTTGCTCTCTCCAGAAGGCAGCTGACCCAGAATGTCCAGACTCTGGGATCACACAGATCCCTTGGGACCCACCAGCCCCTGAGGATTCCCCACTCTGGGCCAGAGTTGGGAAATGTTTGTGTGGGAATGAGCCAGATGAAAACTGAAGGGCCAACGCCCCCTGGGGAGGGCAAAGATTCACAGTGGGTGGAAAAGCAATATGGTGTCTCTCTCTCGGCTCACATCTGTTTCTAATGGGAAGTGACTCCAAGGGCGCTGGGTGCCTGGGCCTTCATCCTCAGGAAGCTCCCTGTTCACTGGCAGTTGCAGCTTTTGGGCTTTTGGGAGTTGGAGAGCTCTCCAGCAGCTCAGGAGTCCACTGACTGCCGGAGACGTGGGGGAGGGAGAAATCACCTGCTCCACCTACCCTTCTCACTGGACTTGAAGCCTCTTGGGTGTTCATCTCTGCCGTTGCCCTGCTCCTTTGTGTTCTGCTCCTCCTCAGGTGTCTTTTAGGCACCTGTTTTAGGTACCAGTTCTGCCCTCCACTCAGCAATTCTCCAAAGGGTATAATTTTTAAGGGATTAATTTTTAAAAATAATTTATGGAAATAAATACGCAGAAATCTATATGAGGATTTGTATGCAGGCACATTCACTATAGCAGCGGTCCCCAACCTTTTTGGTACCAGGGACTGGTTTCATGGAACACAATTTTTCCACAGACTGGGGTGGGGCGCAGGGGAGCTCTGCAGCCCGGTCCCTAACAGGCTGCGGACTGGAACCTGTTCACGCCTCGGGGGTTGGAGACTGCAGCACTATAGTGTTATTTATAATAGTAAAAAATTGGAGCAAATTTGAAAGTAAAAAAAAATTGGCTAAATAAAGGCCTATCTAATCAATATGATATGCAACCATTAAGTTGCAGTTCGAAAAATATTTAGTAACATGAGAAAGTTTTTATGATACCTTAACTAAAAAGAAAGGTGTGTATATACATACATGTGTGTATTTGTTTAAGAAAATAGGAGTAAGGCATTTCTCATAGATTGGAACAATATATGTTAATAGTTTTCAGATTATGGTGACATTTATTTTTCTAATGTTTTTCACAATAAATGTGTGCTATTTTTAATAATAAAACCCATCATAAACTGTATTTAAAAATACTAGTATTAATATTGTTTAAAAGAGGTTAAGGATCTTAAAGAAGAGAATGATGTTACATTTTATTTTATTTTATTTCTTTATTCCTATAGTTTATTATACCATCTAATTTTTAAAAAATTACTGATTCATATATCTTTAAAATTTGAATCAGAATACACTAAATATATATTTTTTATATACCCATCCCCTCCTCCCCCCTCCCATCTGCCCAATGCCCAATAAATGTTATTTTTATGTCCACTTAGGTGTTGATCAGTTAACACCAATTTTCTGGTGAGGAAGATGTTACATTTTAAATAAAATAAAATAATCAAAACCAACTCAAAGTGAATGTACCAGGTAACTATCAATATTGGGATTACTATATGGGTATATTTGCATGTTCTTCTTTAGAGATTGATATCAAAATGTTTACCTCTTCAATGTGCCATCTTCTGCGCAGTAAGATGTATTTTATTATTTATAATTATTGTATTATTTAGCTTGGTTCAGATGATATAGATAGACAAAAGTTTCTAAATTGGAAATTTTGAAAGGGAAACCAGTGGAACATAAAGACAAGTTTCTTATGACTTAGAACTGTAAAAAAGAAAACTTTCACTTCTCTTTCATTAAAGCACACACTCATTTCCCCACCATTCTGTCTTTTTTGTAAATATGAGACAGTTAATATAAATTATTAATCACCTTTGATGTACTCATGAGGCACAGGTCTGTTTTGTATTTCCTTAGCCCTTCAGGCAATGGTTATGGGTGAGTTATACTTTCTGCCACTGGATGGCAGCTAACCTCCACTAGTAGTCAGCTGTTTACAGACTCTCTTTTCCCCTAGAACAGACTGTACTTCATTTCAGGTATTGTGCTTGAAAGAAAAAAAAAGGAAAGAATTCAACATGTAGTATCTCTGGATTAATCTCGTTTTATTAACCTCCAAACATAAGATTTTATAGGGCATGAGATTGAAATGCTGTAAATATTGTAAATGGAATTCTGAAGATTTCTTCTTAAAAAGAAAAGAAAAAAGCCGGATAAACCCAAGCCTGTCGATTGCAGTGCAGTGCTCTTTTCGTGTGTCTATAGATCTTTTATTAATGGTAGAACTTTAACAATTTGACATTCCCACACTACAAATAATATTGCAACAACAATTCCCTGTAAGGAAAATATTTGTAAACCATAGCTGATGGCTCTGAGCCATGGTAAGTTGATGCTCAAATATATTGAAATTCATGCGTATGAATAATTCAGCTCACAAAATTCCAGTTCGCAATTCTATCTCATTTGATAATCGCTCAATAAAATGATAATAAAAAGGAGCACCTGCTTGTGTATTTCAATGCAAGAAAAAATGTGGGAGTTGATCATGCTGTAAACCTCACGCGTTCAGTCCAGGCAAATGGAGGAAAGTAGAAATGCAGAATAAGCATTTTATATCCTTTATTTAACGAGAGGCACAAACAGGAAAAGTGACATTCATAGGAGGGGCTGCAATTTGCCTTTACACTTATCAATGATTTCTTCTACCACATGCTCCCATTCACTACCTATAGCAACAAATTACAAAGGAAAAATGACAATAAAAAGAATGAGAACAATGACATGAAAAAGGATACCTTCAGGGAGATAAAGAAATAGAAGTATTACTTAACGAAAAGAAATAGTTTTGGTTTATTACTAGACACACTGCAGGTGATTTAATAAAATTACTATTCAATATATTTTTAATGAGCACCTATTATATGTCAGATGCTGTGCTAATCACAGTATTCAAAACTTTTTTTTTTAAAAAAACCTAGCATAAATTATATTTCTAAAATGTAATTATTATTCAGTTTGAAAACTATTCAAATCGAGGAATGAACAATAGAATTTCAGAGAAGAGAGCCTGAGATTCAGGAAGAACTCCATGGAGGAAGGGACATGGGAACAGATTCTTGACACATGAAAGAGACAGTGACCTGCATAGAAGGAGGGAAGTATGTTTCAGACATTATGAGGGCACATTTGGGAAGCGGTGTGTACCCACCACTGGCCAGAGTGGGTGACCCTGGGGTGGGTCAGGATGGGATTTGCAGGAAAGCGTAGGAGATTCTTAAAGTTTTTTTCTTTCTTCATTGTTGCACACCCTTGCCAAGGATCAGGTCTTGCTTCTCTCTAGATATTAGAATAAAATTTTAGTATTAAAACAAGTTTTGAACTGATTTTAGAGTCGAATAGAACTAATTAGAGAAAAACACTAAGTAGATAGCTTACGATTTTGAAAATGTTCTACAGGACAAACTTTTGTGATTTAAAAATGTTTTCCATTTCATTAATTTTTTTTTAAAGAGGGAAATGTAATTCCCAAACGGGGATAGCAGTTTGGAGTAAAATTGCCTTCAGTGTAGTTCTTTTAGTCATAATTGCCTCACATTTTCTCCTAGGAGACTGCTGTGTTCAGCTGTGTATATTTTCTGGAGTAGAAAAGCAATAGATTTTCTCCTATTGCTCTACATCACTCAATGAATTAACTCCTTCAATTTTTGTCTTTGCTTTGCTTCCTTTTTATTATGTAGTGACTCAGGCACATCCTGTTTTCTTCCTTTCATTGTTTGGCAGTGAAACCCACTCATGGAGCCATGTTTTCTTGGTCTGCCTTCACCTTCATGTTGATTGTGGGGGCTTAATTTGTTTCAAAATGAGACTCAGAATGGCATGAAAATTGGTGATGATGTACGAGAGATAAGATTAGGCTGAGAGATGATTTCCCTTTAGGCTTTAAGGTCAGAAATGTGGGAGCCAGAAAGCAGATGGGGAGGTTAAGAGAGAATGAGGCAGAAAAGACCCACATGTAGAGGGTGGAAGGGGTAACAGGGAGACACTGTCCTCCTTCTAGAATTTTCTTTTGGAACAAATTGAAATTTTAACTCTCTATTTGGGAAAGGTGGAGGAAGAAAGTGCAAAAGCAGAGAGGAACTACTTTATTCTGGTGGGAAACTTTTTCATGTTGGAAGGCCACATTAATTTAGCTATAATGAAATAAGGCCCCATTCATGAAAATTCAATTAGATGTACTTAAAAATGTACATTATTTTGTAAAAATCTAACTACTTAATAATTTCAAAAAATGAAAACTATTTGTTAATTTTAAACATAACCAACCTTTTAATAACTTTGTTGTGTCTGCTTTTTGTTGGAAAGCGTTTCAATATTTGGTTGCAGCATGAAGGTCTGCAGTTTCCGTTGATCTTCTAGATGGGCATCAGTCATTTGTAACCTTAAGGGTGTCTTGATTTCGGCTAGATAGGAGAATGTAGATTCACAGCAATAAGTGATTGAAAAGCAAGAAATCATTTTTTGGGCATGTTGCCAAAGGTATGATTATTCTACTGCATTTTTCCATATTTCAATTGGATCTTTCTTAGCATCAAACAATAATTTTAAAATGTTATATCCTGAGAGCTCAATCAATTCCATCTGTAGTTCTGTAGGTGCCTTGGTGATATCAACTAGGTGAGGTTGAAATGCTAATTTGAGTGTGATGTTGTGGTTCTCAAAGTCAGCGAACCTTTCATTGTATTCTCCAATTAATAGGTCCATAACAGCTGCATATTCTTCAGATGATTCACATATATCATCTGCTCATCAATGATCTTTGCTAACTGGGGAAAACATTCATCCAAAATTTCCTTTTGAAGAAGTGTTTTGGAAAAAAATAGCTTTTTTCAAAATGCTTGAATTTTTTTTTTGCCACATCTATAGACTTAGTTTTACCTTGCAAAGAAATATTCAAGTCATTTTGATTTGACATGATATCACACAGAAATGCTGCATTCGTATAGAAATTTTCTTTCAATAATTCACATTGCTGATTCTGTTCTTCATAAAATTTAACTATCTGTTCTTGCAGGGATAAAACTTTTGGCTAACACCTGCCCCTGCGATAGCCAACACACTTTAGAATGATATGGCAAATCCACACTGAATACTTCATCATTCAACTTTAGCATGTTACAATACTGACAATTCTGCCTTGCATGTGCAGGAATGTAGTTAACAATACTTATAACTTGTTATAAAGTGTCACTTAAAATAGTAGCTTTAGCATAGAGATTTTTCTGATGCAAAATACAATGAAAAGAAATGAGAGCATCTGCATCTGTTTTTTTATCTGTGCAAGAAACCCTTCATGTTTTCCTGTCATGGAAGGTGCACTGTCTGTACATACGCTCACTAAATTTACCAAATTCATAAAGTCCAACTTTATGACATTTATCTTGAAAATTGTTGAAGATATCTATTCCCTGTGGTCTGTTTGCAAGAGTGCCCAAAGTAAGTAACTCTTTGAAGCAAAGAAAGTCTTCTGTTATGACCCGAATGAAGTATAAAACCTATGTTGAGTCAGCATAGGTTTTATACTTATTATAAAATAAGTGCCAATTAAATCATGAATGTAGCAGCCACCAATTTAGCTCTATGGCTTACTAATGTTCTAATTGTGCCAATCAATCTGGGAGAATTATTTCATTGAAACTTATTTTATTTTTTGGTATTTTAAATATGTTCATTTAAAAAATAAAATAAAAATATTAAAAATGAACAAAAATGTATTAATAAAAATAACAGTATTTGTTCTGTCAAATTTGGATTCAATCAAAAGGCTGCACTTAAAGACTTAGAAGGTCACATGTGTCCTTCAGGCCACAGGTCCCCACCCCTGTCCTGGCCTGTTCTAGCTCACTTTCAAAACACCTCAGAAACATATTTTCCTTTATTTTCTTCTATTATGAAAGGAAAATCTTGCAGACTGTGTTTAGCTTTAAAATTTTCCCTTTAATATTTAGGTGTGCTATTGCTCCTCCTTCATTTAAGTGATTTAGACTAATTTAAAAACTGAGTTTTATGAAAAGTTCTTTCCTTATCCTTTAAACCTTATTGGATATTAAGGTTATATTTTACATGTATCAACTCATGAGCTTAATACAGCAGCCTGGATTCCCACATCCCTTGATGGGTCTTACAATTCAGTACTTTATTGTTTCACTTATTTAGTTTTATCTCTTTGGCTAGATTATAAGAGCTTTCAGGGAAGGAACTGTCTTGTACTTGAATAACATTGTGCTGGATGTATCAGAGAAGTTTAATAAATGTACGTTGGTTACCTTTGGTGACATTAATGGGCTATACTAAAGCGTTTTCTTAAAATATGTAACATTTCTTCTTAAACTACACCTAAAATATGGAATTCATTTTCTTACCACCTAGAAAAGGAATTATACCACCAGGTTTGATCATTAGGATTTTTCTTTGCTTTTTTGTTGATATAATATTTAAAAGTTAAAACAATCCAAAAGAAAGTAACTTCAGATTTATTTCATGTCAAATACTGAATCACCAGGTAAGGGCTACACTTTCAAAATTTTTGCCTTATTCTGGTCTTCATGTTTTTATACCTAGGTACATTTATGTCCCTAATATTGAATTTACTTCAATCAATGAAAATTGATTTATGAAGTTAATTGTGCCATTTCTTTGAATGTTTGAACCTACTTAGGGGCTATGTTTTAATATAAGACCCGTTGTTAACTTAATAATAGATGGAAAATCAGGAAGCTGGAAATTCTTTAAGAGGCAGGAACTAGATATTGCCTTATAAAGCAATTGCTAAGTGCACTTATGATAGCAAATATATGTATATGTTCACTTTAATTGGATATCTTTTCCCCTCTGCTCTGCTAGGAGTTGTGATGCTGGTCACAGTAAGAAACATTGAAACTGATCCGCAAAGAAGCTCTGAAGGAACATTTGGTCTGTACAGTTTCTATAATTTAGTTTCATTAGCAATACAATGACTGTATTCTTTCTGTATGTGGAAAATGGAGTTTGGTCTCTGAAATAATATTTTAACATTTTTGCTGTTGAAAGAAACAACAGTGTCTGAAGTTTGTCTTGTGACATCTGTAGGTAGTAATGACATTGATTACAAGTTATGTTACGGTGTTTAAGAAATGTGAAATATAGAAAACACCGTGGGTAAATAAATTGGGTTATTTTGTCTTCCTTGGCCATATACATTTTGTTTTCTTGACAGTGGAGAGACTCTGGTATAATTTGTAGCTGTAAGTAGTTTGGGGTTTAAAGACCTAATTAGCTCCTGGGTGAGGTTATAAATGGGCTGCTCTACATTGTTTTAATGAGCAGTTCGAAGACCTAGAACTATAGCTGTGACTAAGACAGATTGACCCCCTTCCTCTGAGTTTGCAGTGATGCTGGTGGGGGTTGGGGTTGTCTAAAGCACAACCCCTGAGCCTCCCCTTGAACTCTGATCTGCCCCCACCTGCTCTATTCCTGAGGTGATCAAATAATTCTTCTTCTGGCTGGAAACATCTTCCTTTGATGTCTCCCTGAGCCTATTCTTAAGCTTTCAAAGAGAGACAAAATCTTCTTTGCAGAAATTGCTGCTTGATTTCAGAAACAAGGATTTGCATCTCTGATCACATTCTTGTAATCAAAAGTTTTTCTGCTTCTCAAATCAACACATCCCATTTTAGTTCCAAACCCCTTGGCGTGGCTGTGAGTGCTAAGCATTGGTGTTTATGAATATGTCTTGCTTATTTTCAGTAGTTTTTATTTATGATGCAAACCATAATATAAGGGGGTTTGCAAAGCCAGGCTATCACAATTTGGGGAGTTGTTTAATGATGGCAGGGAATTAATGTGCTTCTGATAGGATGGATGATATTAGGGCCCTGCAGTTATTCTTTGTTGCTTTTAGATGTCTCTTTAGTGAATCAACTAACAATTCCTAATATTAGGATTTCATTTTATACTGAATGACATTTTATTCACTTTTCTCATTAAATCTTTCCATAGGAAAGGAACATGCCTTTGAGGTTACTGTTTCATGATATCTTAGCACAAGAGAAAAGCAAAGGACCTCAGTGCAGGAGCAAATGAAAGTTTTTATGTTTGTTGGTGAACCTAACTCCCTACTTTTTTCTTTTCCTGTTTAACAAAAACTAACACAACTGTGATAATAATAGCAAAAATAGTCCCTGAAATGATCCCTCAGTAAAACTAGAGGCTTTGGCCTTTGTGTCCGCTGCTGTCATCGTGGGTTCCTGTGGGGTTGTATGCGTCTGTCAGTGGGACTCAGCGGGAGCAGGTGTGTGCAGGATGAGGAGCTTCTCAGCATCCTTTGCTGATCCTTGACGTCTTTAAAACCAGAGACCAGACCTTCTTAGGGGCAGCAACTTATGTAATGAAGTACATCTTCCACCTAAATAAATACTTGAAAAACTAAATCACAACCAACGAAAAGAGACTATGAGTTGGAGTTTTTGATACTTTATATTTGGAAAAATGATTTCGTGTTGGTGCTTTAGAATATGCCTATGTGAATTGGGACAATATCAACTAAAAGGTAGTGTAAAGGTGAAGACTATTAGCTCCTAGGGCTTCATAAAGCAAGAATTCTCACATTAATAAGGGCTCTCTTCCTATCTCTCTAATTAATTGTTATCATGTATTTGTTTGGACTTTGAATTTCTGAAAGCATAAGTAATTAAGGCATGGGGTCGTTTCCAAGCTGTTCATTGTCCTTTAGGTTAGAACTACAAACAAAGTTCTAATTAGAGAAGTGTTATTTTTTTCTGAATTATGTATGGTATAATTCTGAAATTTTGGTTGTAAACAAGAAACAACTGGAATAGCCAAGCAAGGTGGTGTGATCTGTTGAGTTTCAACATGAAACATAACCATGCAAAGCAGCAGAACTGATAGCAGGATGCCAGAAAGACTTACTATAACAAACTCTATGAATTTATTTATTTTGCACCTAAAATTTAATTTCTATGTCTTCATTCAGAGCCCCTGAGCTTTGTGTGGTTATGTTTGGGAGAAGAATTTTATAAAGTACTACAGCGTCATATACAAACAACATGGTACAAAAAAGTACTATGATCCAGGGAGAATCACTTATTCAAGATAGAGGCATATGGACTGGGAAAAAATTCCTATGGAGAAAACAATATTATCATAGGTATCAGTACTGCAGTGTTAAGGTGATCAACCTCATTTCAGATGATTCAAGTGATGCTGTTTTTTCCCCAATGTTTTGTATGTCATGTTATAAGATAGTACATATAGAATTCATATTAAAATAATACTGCAATTGCAGTAAGCATGCAGTATGCTTGTGATCTAAGATCACTCACTTAGGTCATGCATTTTTCTTGGAGCTGGAATGTGCCTGCAAGATCATGGAGCCTACCTCATGATACTCATGGGGAAAATGAGACCAATGTGCTAGTGGTTAATCAGAGGCCATACAACCACCCAGGATGTGCAAGAGTCAGGAACAGCAGTGTAGCATCCCAAAGCCAGGGCAACATTATTTCTACACAGATATGTGGAAGTATCACCAGGGAAGACAGGAAGATGCTCCTGAGGTAGCCTTTCCTTTAGTATATCCCTCTCAATGCCAAATGTTCCTAATTCTTACACTTTCTCCATGAAAGGCACTATACAAAGTAACATCTGGAATGTGCATTTCCCACTGAGCATCTCTCTTCCTCCAAGCTATACCTTCAGAACTTGGGTGCTCTGTTTAGTGTTTGCTTCACTCTAAGTGCATCAGTTTTCTGTATCCTCCTCTGGAATTTCTGCTCCCTTTTCCCCTTTCAAATTTTGAGAGATGAGGCTTCCAGAAAACATGTGCATCTTTTTTTAGATTTTGCACAATTTCAATTTAGGAAAATGGTGGCAAAACCAACAAAACATACCACTTTATTTGAAGCTTTTAAAATCATTATTTTCTTTTGGGAGTGCAGCTCAAATGATTATGGCATCAATATAGTATTATTGGTTCCTTTATTTCCTTTTTATTATGAGTTTTTTCTTTTTTATTATAATATAATAAAGAAAAAGATACTGGATGTTTTTGAGCTTGCACATACTTCTACTGGCCTTCATGTTTTCAAGATGAAAAGACCAAATGAAGAAGTAAAGCATCAGAGTTTTGTTTATATTTCTCTAGTCATTGAGTCTCCAAAATGTACCCTTTTTCTAGATTCCTCCATTTCTGCTTGAATTATTATGATTCTTTACTTTACCCAAGCTGGGCAAAATGGAATCATCTTTGACAACTGTGTCTCCTTTCCTCCCATACCAGATGTAAAGTTCCATCAATTTGTTTGTGTGCTTTTTTTCTTCCTTTCTTTTTCTTTTCCTGTTTTTGGTAAGGTTTGTTCTAGCTGTTCCCTCTCATTCAGCCAGGGTTTCTACATAAGTGTAGCTTAAGAGTAGCAAAGTGTTGGATGGGGACAATAGGACCAGCCTCTTTTATTTCGCATGTTTGTTTATTTTTGGATGGCTTGGACGACCATGACTTCCACCTTCTATTGAATCCTTTATTTCTTCACGCCCAGTAGCCTGCCTTCAGCCTTTCCCTGCTTCAGTCCTTCTTGTATACAACTACCAGTGTAATCTTCCTGAACAAGACTTTCCTCAATTTATTCTTCAGTGATTCCCTAATGCCTACAAGGGCCACTTCCTTAGGTTGACACCCACTGTTTAACATCAACATACCTTTTAAAGATTAACCAATCATTTTCCTCACAGCTGCAGCACAGGGCAGGCTCTTTGGAATTCCAGTGTCCATGATATTTTCTACATATGTTACACCCTACCTTTTCCTATCTACTTATTTAAATCTTACGCTTCTTCAAGGCTTGCCTTAAATTCTACCTTTTCCAAGAAGTTTTCATTGATCGGTACAGCTCACAAAACTGTATTTCATCTAACCTAAGACATCATTACCACTGTGTCTTTCATTACTAAGAAAGAAAGGAAAAAAAACTATTGATTAAACTAGGATGCATAGCTTTCTTATGATTTTAATTTTAATTGAAAAAGCTCCTTTAGACATAAACATAGATTTAAAAAATTTATATATCACCCCTGTGCATCCATACAAAGACAAATGCAATGAATTAGTTAAGAAACTTCTAAAACTTCTTCACATTTAGGGTCTGACTTTTTCTGGGTTTTCTTCCAATCTACTAACACCCATCATGTAAGTTGCAATGCTGGTGTTTCCTTGATCTTCCCAGAAGGTGTCAGTGAAGATTCTTAGAAAACTACCAGGACACATATTCTTTTGTTAAAAGAACTGTCCATGATTTGTGACTGTAGCATCAAGGTACTGCAGTGGCCCTGTTGTGCCCCGTGGGGTGACAACTGGGTCTGCACAAGCATTGGCAAGGTCACTCATCACATGATTGTTGTCTGACCAAGAGCAACTGTAGGAGGACATTGGATATAAGATGCACCCAATGCCAATATGGTTAAAAGTGAACAGAAATGTGCAACTCAGAATGGATGAAATATGGTTTATAAGGCCATAAAACTGGTGAATGTGCTTGATTTTGTTGGGCCTCAGTAAGACATTCTTAGAGAAGGGAACCCATGAAAAATGTATAGATGGTAGTTGATAAAACTTGAATCCACTCTTTTCTTGGGACATACTCAGAAATCTAGAGCAAAATTGCCAAATAGCTCTAGACTAACATTGGTGGGTTAGGTTAAGATCATTCCTTGGGAATTTGTCCTCTATGTTGATATTGCCGCTAATTATAGTCATTGCTCTCTTGTAAATCAAAAATGTGGTTATGTCTTTCATTTATTAGGTATCTATGAGAAGCCAGGGGTTTTAAATATATTTAAATCATTACCAGCCTCTTACATAGGTGGTTTTATTTCTAACATACAACACAGGAAACAAAAGCTCTGATGTCACTTAGCTAGAAGAGAACAGAGCTGGGATTTAAGTCCAGGTCTGTCTGGCCCCAGAGTTGCACTTTTCTATTACGCCACATGGCATCGATTGTACATACAGGGCTGCAAGGCCCAAAGTAGGTGACATCATAATTTAGAGATGAGTGTAGGAAGTTTTACACTTTGGGATGTAAGCATAAAGTGGTAATAATTCAGAACATATGTTCAAATAGAGCTTATACCTTATTTTCTTTTTAAATCATGCTTTCCATAATTTATAATATTTTATTTATAATTATACATTTATTTATGTTATTGGTTTAATATCTGCCCCCAGTGAAGATGGAAGTGATTATTTTTCATTGATTATGAGATGTACGTTTTTCATATTTTGACTCTGTGAAATCAGAATGTACCTTAAAATTGATGTTGTATTTAAGTTTAATTGGCAACATTTTATTTTTTCATTCTGAGTATTACACAGAATAATTATGCACCTTACACTTAATATTTTTTAATGTTTGAGTAAATGTCTGTTTTTATTATCTGTCCTATTTGTAGTATGTAGCACAGTGCCTGGTCCCATAAAAGGTACTCACAAAGTTTTGTTGAATAAATGAATGAATGAAAGTGGAACTTTAAACTATTCCTGAAGGTAGTTGGATTTCTGGATGAAGTGTCTTGCCTATATGAGGCCCATTGTCCACTCTTGTTTTCTTACTATGCCTGACAGGATTTGTATATGGCCAATATTTTTTTATCCTGGAAGGGTACACTGTCCATACAGTAGGGCTGGAGAACTCTGGGCTCGAGTTCCTGTCGGTGGAGTTGCACCAGCCAAAGCTGTTGCCTGGTGGAAACTTTGTAGGAAAACCTTCCTGGCTTTCCTGCTGAGCAAAGTCTGATAACTATCCTCTAACTACCAGAAATCGACTGACATTCTGGCAGGGACCAGGAGGTAGGTGGTCAGCCGTGGATGACGTTTTGCTGTGTGTGTGCTACTTAATGACAACTCTCAGCGAGCCTCCTTCAGGGGCCTAGGACTCTGAAGAAGATCTCTTAAGACATCTCTACTGTCTCTACCTTGCCCACAGGGTGCTGAAACTCAGCCACAGAGGCTTGAAGACTTTGCCGTGAAGCCTCAAGAGAGTCATAGTTATGCCGGCCAAACACGAAATGCACACCATCAGCCATCTGTGGAAATCTTCCCAGAAAGTAACTGTCCCCAAGAGACACTTTGTAGATGGGCTGCTGCTGAAATGAGGACGGTGCCTAAAATACCATTAGGGAAGCACTGATTTGAGTGTAACTCATGAAAAACAATCAGTGATGTAATGAATTGTAACCTGTCTGTCCTGAGGTCATGTGTTGGCAGAGGATTCTTGGGACCAATAGGAGATGCCGAGTGAGGAGGATAGGATCAGGCTGCCATTCTCTGGTGCCCTTTCAGCGCCACACAGAGAAGAGGGATGCTGAGTCTAGACACCCGTCTTCAACACTCTTAATTAGAACAGGCGACAGCAACTCACCAATACCCAGAGATGTAAAAAATATCCTATAAACAAACTTGAACTTCCTGTGCTCTAGTTATTTGCTTATTAAATGATATTCAGGTCCAAATGCTGTCACTTTATTAACTCCACATTGGAGGCCACACCCTAGCATTGGCTGTTCACCAGTTGAATCTCCCATATTCTGATATAAAATTAACTGGCTTTTAAGTCAGTCTCTAGTAGGTTGAATAGCAGGATATTACCAGGACGAGTTCCCAATTTCCTGATTATCCATAGATGACCTAATAGGATTTGTATTGTTGGACCTTGAATTCCAAGGACTAAATCATGGATTCAACAAGCCCAACCTTAAATGTCCTGCCCTACTCATTTTGGTGAGAGAAACATACATAAGAGGTATCTTAAAGCACTTGGCAATGTTTCCCATTTTATCTTCACAGTAAGGACGATCAAGATGTTTAGTCACGTAGAATAAACTACCTTGGCTTATGTGTATGTGCAACTGTGGGAGCACAAGTAATTTATGAACATCATTTGCTATTTGCATATGAAATAGGCTTCTAGTTCCTTATAGGGGAGAAAATGGCTCCTGTGGGTCACAGTTAGCCAATCTGGCAATTAGTCACAATTAGTCACAATACTGGTAGTGAATTGTGCTCGAAAAGTTGTTTAGACAAAGCAAGACTGAATTTCTTGACTTGAGCAATATATTCAGAGCTGTGGCTTCTCTACTTTTGATTTTGATATGGTTTAAAGTTTCTCATTGTTCAAAGGAACTACTTAAAAATCTCTATTGACTCAAAGCTTATTGTTAGCAGTGTATAGAATTAAAAGAACATCAGAAGTTGTGTTGCAACCGAGCAGTTAAAATGCTTTGTTGGGTTGATAAACATGATTAGGAGGCATAGTTAAACTCTTTTGTGTATAAACAGTATTACCCTAACAACACAAGGCTTTGGAAAAGAGGAGAGGCATAGGGCAGAGACTCTAGAAGGAAAACTTGGGTAGTATTGGTGGACTTTTAATTTTTATTTTGTGAACATAATGAATAATACGTGCAAATTAGAAATGGAGAAGTGAAATTCTGGTCCTTCAGGGACTTTTCATTTGAAAGTCTGTTGGGTGATGAGTACGTCTCCCAGGAGTTAGAAGACCATTCTGGAAGAGCTGACTCTGGCCGGTCCAAAAGCTGTACAGACTGCTGTGATGTTTAGGATCGGTAGGAGACAGCTCTGGAAGCAGAGTGTCACCCGAGTTTTAACGGTAAGGAGCTGTTGACTGTTAAGTTTGCACAAGTGTTGTGGATTATCATCTCTCACACCTGGGTGGAAAAATACCTAACAAAACTTCAAAGTTATACACTGATGAGTTTGTGAGAAAGATGTTTGTTTACTAATTTTTGCATGGTGCATACGGCTACACATTGATATTTCAAATAAAAAAAAAGATTTGCATCCGTAGGCTTTTCTGCACATTGCTAACTAAACTATAACTGTGTGTAGAAATTGATGCTGCATCTTTTGGGAAGATTCTTGCCTGGGGCAAGAAACACATTCAGGGTGGTTTGGGAACTTTGTGTTCTTTCAAACCCATAAACTGCTGTTGGTGATTCGAGAAAGTTAAGGCAGATTCTAGGCTGCAAGTCTTCTAGGCTCTTGGGAATCACTCTCCTGTTCTATAAGCCTGGAAATGAGGTCACAGACAGTGAGATGCAAGGACGTGCTTTTGGAAGTCACATTGAAGAATGAGTTTCCCTAGCACAGGGCTCCACTCAGTAGCTCTTTATTATGCAAATGCACAGAGAGGGATTTGGAACTCCTTCTACCTAGGTACTGCCAATTAAAGTTGGAAGAAACTGGAGGTTTCTCTAGGACTCTGTTTTCAACACTAATGAGTGCTTCCTACCAGGCTTGATCACTGTATCTTTTTCTGTATCTCCAGCAGCCTACACAATTCCAGCTAGCCTATTGTTTTACCACAAGAGCAGGAATGCTGTCTTCACATTTGCTGCGTCCTCCACCACCTGCCGCTCCTCACTTGCCCAATCCCCATGATTTGGATGCTTCCTTCCCAAGGTTCTTCCAGCCAAGCACCTGAACTTGTTTGCTGGCAAACACTTACCTTTAAGACCAGTGCAAGTGTTGCCTTCTCTGGAAAGCCTCTCCTGACAATTTGAGGAGGAGGTGAGAGCTTCCGTCCACGTACCCCCTCAGCACTTCACTCCTATGCCTTAGAAAGTCCTTGTCACATCACCGTAATGAAATGACATTTGTCTACATGTGTCTTTCCCTTGCTAGACTGTGAGTCCTAGAGGGCAGGGATGGCATCCTCTTCATTTTTAAATAACCTTCTCTTAACACAGAGCTTGGCATATAATACACCTTCATACATGCTTGTGGAATAAATGGAATGAATTAAACATTTCACAAGTCTGAACATTTTTCCTGTACTTCAGTACCAAGTCCGAAACATTACAATTGATTATAAAATCTCAGGTATAACTAATGAATTAGATATTCCTTTGACATGAGCTGTATTTTGAGAGGAAGTTAAATATTTTGGAAGTTTCACTTATATATTTAGGATGCTGGTTTCTTTCGTTCACTCCACTGAAGTAGGATATGAACAGAATTATCTTAATAGTATTGTAGTATATTATGTAAATAATTAAACATTTTATATTTGGTGCACTGTGTTACAAAATTATTCAATGATATTTGTTAAAACATGGTAAGTAAGACTTTATCTGGGACCATCAAGATAGGTATAAGGAACTATACAGGAGGGGAGAGAGATTGGGCTTAACTCTGAATACAGCCTGGGCAACTGGGAATTGGCAGCCATGGAGCAGGGTGGGGGTCAGTGGATGGAAAATTACTAAGAGGAAAAATCAGGAGTGAGGGGGGCTTTTGGCTAACCTGACTTAACAGGATTCTTGCTGAAGACAGGCCAGGGTGATCAGACATTCCCTGGGGCATGGTGAAGGATGAGGAACTCCATCAGATATTGGGGGAGAGGTTTCTTACTAAACTGACCTGTACGATTTTTTGCTAAAACTGGATTTTACAAAGAAATGCACAGATAGGCCTAGGAGAAGGTTCAGGAGCCTGACTGAAGTTGGCCAAGTAAAGAATCGTTGTCAACTGATATGACAGTTTATTAAATTATAACTTTGTGACTTGAAATGACAAATGGGAAAGATTCCAAAGTTACATAAAAACCATTAAGTCTGTATTTGTTTAACCTTGGTCTGAAACTATTATTGTAATGATGCTATATCATAATTAGTTTACCGTAATATGATAATTGACTTTATCCATAAATATCCATGCCACTAACAGCCAAATATACCATAAGCTCTATGGGTTTAGACAAGTCAAGCCATATATCTTTTCTCTTGTATAATAAACACTACTTATTTTCAATGAAAAAACTGGAAGTAATTCTGTATATACTCACTCACTTATTTGCAAAAATGTGGTCCAGATCTGATGTCTGCCTTTTTTCTGCTTTTCCCATTGATAAAGACTGCTTAGTACTAAGTTACATGTGTACAATGGACGTGAATTCCGGACTTGTGGTTTCTATTTTTCTTTACTTCCCTAAAATGAAACTGAAATATGTTATTTTATTGGTTGACTTTATTGACTTTTAGAAGAAAGACCAACTTGGAAGGTATATGATAGTCCTCTTGGCTGTTAAATTCACCTAATTGCAAAGCTGATTTTAAAATGGAGAAAAGTTTTTCCCCACTGCAGGAATACATAGGGTTCATGTTTTATACTGTATATATTTATGCCAGGGAATACTGTTGCTCATGGACTTTCAAATTGCTAGGGATTTTCTATAAACAGTGCTTCTCTTGTGGGTAGAAGGCGGAAGAGAGAGAGGGACGCCTCCTTCCCCTGCCGGGAAACTCCTCAGGAGGGCGGCTATTGTTTCTCTGGGTGCACAGTAGAAGCCAACACAAAAAGAATCTTTGCTCTCAGATATCCTTTGAAATCCGAAAGGCTGTCAGTTTTGTTATTCTCTTACAAAATAGACAAACAATTTTCAGTATCATCTGTTAATCAGCCCCAGACCTGTTTGGTCTGGTCAACAAATTTCACATATATCAGGTCAAAACAATTTCCTTGGAGCACCGGAAGGCGAATGGCTCTAGGAGTTAGCTGAGAAGTGGGGAGGGAAAAGGGGCTGCGTGTTAAGGCCCAGTGAGCACAATGTGGCCTTAACAGGGTAAGGCCTGAAGGTGCCCACATCGTAATTATGCCACAGCTAGACCCTGGGAGAATGTGACTCTGTGACATGCAAAATGCATCCATTCCACAAATATCTCTTGAATGCCTACTTTGTACCAAGTGCTGTGCTCTGTGGTACCACAGGCGAGAGCTCTTTTAGACCCCGTGGAGTTTAGAGATGAATTTCTTCTTCCTATAATTCAATTTTTGCACAATTCCATTAAGGAGAAAAAGAGGTCTAGAGTTAGAAGGACCCACAATTTATGCCCTTGGACTTTGTCTAAGTTCCTACCTCAAGTGAAAACCTAGTCATACTAATCAATCGTGATCAAGTCATAAAAGGACTTCCTTTAGAGCTGTGATCTCAGGCTGGGCTGCACATTGGAATTACCAGGGGAGCTTCTGAGAAATACCAATGACTGGGTCCCCCTCCTGACCAGGTAAATTAGAGCTTCTTACAGGTGGGGGCCCAGGCATCAGTATTTTAAAACTCCCAGGTGATTCTAACAGGAAGCCAGTTTTAAGCACAATGGTCTATTGTATGAGCGAGGGAAGTTTGGGAATTTCACTCCTGTGCCATATATCATGTGAATGATGACACATATATTTTGAGCATATGGGTAAAAGCCAGCCTGGACTGCCAGAGGGAACTCTTGGACTTCTGCAGGAGAGGTGTTTCTGATTTTAAAGTGAAACCACTGTAGGGCTGGGGGAAGACAGAATATATGGCCACGTGGAGGTCCACAGAGTATCATTTCAGGTTCAGAAATGTGGCGTGCGGGGAAAAAACTGCAAGTTAGAATTTGGATGATGGAATGACAGGAGCTTGTGGTGGTGAGGACATGCATACAGAAGGTTTTCGGTTGGCCTGGGTGAAATATTCACACACAGTAAATGATAAAGAGAGAATCTTTCATTTGCCTGGAAAGAATGAGAGATAAGAGAGTTAGTTCATGGGGAGGTTTAGAGACCCTGAAAACTTCAGTGAAAATACAGACAAGATTCCAGAGCTTATTCCTGGACACAAGAAAATTGATGGGTACTGCATACTTTTAAGTGCCAGCTCTTTGCAGTAGAGGGGGAGTGTGGCTCTTGTTAAATAAACGAGGGCTTCAGTAAAGCACCTGCTGTGCGTGGGATTAGCCAGAATGGAGTCTCCTTCCCTCCGGAAACCACTTTACTGAAGTGTTCTTAATTCGGGAAGGAGGTGCCGTGCTTCCTCTGCAGCTGTGGCCCTTCACCTGGAAAAATGAAATGAAAGGGGAGCAAGAAAAGAAAGGTAAGATGTGAAAGTACAGTTAGGAGTAGAGAGTTTCTAAATTGTGGTTCTCCCACCCAATTAAAGAGCAGGTTAGGATGGGCTGGGAAGCATCACAGAGCAGCCTCTCCTCTCTTGGAAAGGCTGGGAGAAGAAATGGGGCCCTGTGGGTTGAAACAGAAAAGCTAGAAGATAGGGAGGGAGGCTTTTGTCTGTCGGAAGGTATGGGAATGGGGTTAACTTTGCAGAGAGGGCTCTGAATGGCATAGCTAGCAATGCAACCAGGGCAAACAATGCAAAATGCACTCTTCAGGAGGGTTTGGGTAAAGGGTGTCCCTGCTCAGGCAATAAGGGGCTCCAAGGCCCAATAGCCCCATTCTCCATCCAGTTTTACTGGCTGCCAACAGGCTCAGTAGGGTGTGTTTGGTCAGAGACAAACCTGCCAACAAGGCGGCACTTTCTAAGGGTGGAGGGAGCCCAAACATTTGTATAATTCAAAAAATCATTATTAAAAAGTTTTGTTTCACCTAAATTTTGATGGCCAGAGTCAAATTCTCAGTCATGGCATTTTAATTCAAGTGCTATCAATAGTTGATCTATTAGTATCATCTATTAGTATCTATTAGTATCATCTCCAGACCACATGCAGTTTCATCCTCACAAACATCTTCCAAGTTGGGACTTTTATCTCCATTTTACTTTTATCTTCATTTCTTTAAGGGCTCCCATATAGTTGAGGATTATCAACCTAGAGACAAAATGAAGCACTGATCATGTGTGTAGTTTATACACAGTTTGTTTATATAAACATGTAGACTGGGACTTTGGTTCTGCAGAGTTAAAGGCAAAGGTTAGTATTTAAAACAAAATTGGATGAATGGATTAGTTTTGAGAGACAATCACAGAGCTTTCTGAAAGCACATAGCATTGGGGTCTTCATTAGGATTTGTATTTGAAGTCTGAAGTCTGCAGTTTTGTATTAATTTTTAGACCAATGAGAAGTACCCCATAAGTTAGAGAAAAAATGGACCTTAGTTGTCACCTAGTCCAACGCTTTGATTTTGGAGTTGAGGGGATTGCAGCCTGGAGAGGTTCGATGACATAATGTGAGGTCTTGCAATGAGTGGCAGAGCCGGGACTAAAAGCCACCACCCCACTACCCCACTCTGACATCAGTGCTCCTTTATCTATGGAGATTGCCCCGCCTGGGAGGCAGTGCTCCTTTCTTGCAGGTAGTACATTAGCCACTCTCCACTCTCCCATTCACAGGTGGTAATGACACACCTTGTCACAAATTACAGGCATGTTTTAATCTTAACCCCACTCTGCCTTCACACTCCAAGTATCCTAGACGTTTCCAAGGCCGGTGGGACAAGCCAGCTCCAGACAGCTAGTCACCTGACTGCTTGTTGCTGCAGTTCCATAGCAACCAGAAAGCTGCAGGGCTAAGTTTGTGGATTGATAATGCACTGATCTGATCACCAAATATTTGTTTGACATTATTGACTTTATTGTGGTGGTGAAAAATAAATCTCATATTATCAGGATACCTTGGTGTAATGGAATGAAAGTTGAGACTGATAAACACTGTGGCCTTTCGTCTGCATTTCATTAGGGTTGACTTCGTGTTACTTGCCTTTAGGTGACAGAACAATGAGCTTAAGTAAGACCATATTCAAGTCTTAACATGCTTATTAATATAGCTTCTGAAAACATTTACTTTAAAAACATGTTGATAATTTGCTTTGTATACATAAAACTGCTTTGGAAGTTTCTTCTGGGATATTTAAGTAAAAATAGAATAATTAGGCTTCCGTTTTAGGGACTGATTTCTCTTTTCCTTCATTAGAATATTTTTTCCCCTCCGGAATCTTATACAATTGGGCTGTAGAGTAACGTGTTACCATGGCAGAATCTTATTTAAATCTCTGTATTATTTGGAAGCTTTTGGTTGCTTTACATCTTGAATCTTCTGGCTCTCTACTTCTTTTCTTTTTCTTTTTTCTTTTTGGCTACTGAGCATTTGCCATTTCTTTGTTTTGTTGCTGGATTCCTGGCTCCCTGGTTGACCTTCGTGTTCTCAAGCTGTTAAAGACATTTAGTACAAATTCAGAGAGATCACTTGCAGAAAAGTCTTTTATTTCTTCCTGCCAGGAAGGTAGAAAACAGTTCAAAACAACAGGACATCTTCCTGGTTTTAGTGACATTTGAAAAGAGGTTTAAATTGACTTCTATTTGACATTTATGGAATGTATACTTTATGTTAGGACCTGTGTTACAATAGGTCCTTTTTAGAAAAATGGCAATAAACTAGGTAGACTGTTTATTTATTTTTTTAAAACTTTAATCCTTCCTCCCACCACCCTAACAAAATCGTCTCACAGCTTCAGAGAAATGAATGTAAATTGCATAGTTCTAGCAATGACTCTTAAATCACTTTAGAGTCAACTTTCTGGAAAGAGTAGTTCATATTCAGTATCTGTATATTTCTTTTTCCTTAATCGTCTTTTTCTCAAGTCTACATCCATTTGCTTTCTGAACATCCAATGAAATTATTTTAACTAGATTATTATATATTGTTGCTTAACAACCATATCAACATTTAAGAGCCTAAAGCAGCAGCAATCATCTCTTGATCCTGTGAGTGGGCTCAGCTGAGCAGTTCATCTGCTGCAGGGGGCATTGGCTGAGCTGCAGTCATCTCCAGGGCCAACCAGGTTGGAACATCCAAGCTAGCTTACTCAGATGGCTGCAAGTGGGCGCTGGGGTCAGCTAGGAGGTCAGAAGAGGCTGTTGACAACACTGTTTTGGTTTTTCCTATGTGTGGTCTCCCCAGTGGCTTGAGCTTCTCACAGCATGGTGGCTGGGTTCAGAGGGAGCATTCCAAGCGCAAAGGCAGAAGCTGAAGATCTCTTAAGGACTAGCCTAGGAAGTTTCCTTGGCTGATTTTCCCCAGATTCTTTTGATCAAAACTGGTCACAGGGCTTGCCTAATTCAAGGGGAGAGGAAATACAGTCTGTTTCCTGACAGGTTAGCAGCATAATCACATCGCAAAAGAGCTGTGGGATGCTGCAGCCATCTTGCAAACACAGTCCCTAAAGCTATCCCAATGAACCCAGCCCATCCTCTGTAGCATTAATTCTATTGCCACTCTCTGTGGTTTACTGATGCTGCTGTTTCCCAGTTCTCTCTCTATCTCTCTGCACATCATCTGTAGCCTTCTCCATTTGCATTTCTTTCTCTCCTTGCTCCCGGCATATTGGCATTCCCTAATTTTCCTCACTGAGTTGTCTTTTCATTTCATCTTCATATCTTGGTTAGAAAATCATATCTGCATTTATGGTTTAAACTTATTTATTTATTGAATCATTTGAACAATATTTGTTGAATAATTAGCATGCACGTACCATCTGCTGGATGAAAGGGCTGCTGACACAGTTTTGCAGTTTCTGTACTGCATAACTTCAAAAGATACCATTCACATCGTAGCTTTCATATTGACAGTCTTATTTATCTGTGTCTCCTATGCCTATATCTATATCATGTCAGTGGTTCTCAAGAGAGGGGTGATTTTGTCTCACAGGGGACATTTGGCAATGTCTGGAGACATTTTTCATTCTCACTACTTGGTGGTGGGGATCTTCTGCCATCTAGAAGTTAGAGACCAAGGATGCTGCTAAAAGTCTCACAGCACACACAGGACTGCCCCTCACACCAAGAATGATCTGGCCCATAAAGTCATTGTGCTAGATTGAGAACCTGCACGCACATCCGTATCTGCAGTGCAATTTCCCCTTGAACTCCAGATCTAAGTTCCAGTGGTCTGTGTATTGACTCACCTCTAGATGCAACATGTCCAAAAGCTCCTCTTAAGGTTGTGTTGCTTCAGCCTGGGCTGTATCTCAGTCTCTGGGAATGCCACCATAACCTACCTGACTGCCTCCAGGCTCACGATGCTCCAATCCACTTTCCACACTGCTGTCAGAATGATGGATTTTTCGATGCTGCACAGACAACTAAACATCTCTCTCTCCTGATTTGAAACTCACCACTGATTCTCCGTGGACTTCAGATAACATTTAAACTTTCTAATGTGGTTTGCAAAATATTCTATGATCTGACTTTTTTTCCACATTTCCTATTATGTTTTCTAGTCCTTTTCTGTTCAGGCAGTGTGACTGCCTTGTGGTTTCCAGAATGTGCTATTTATTTTTTTTATGCCTCTTGGTCTTTGTATGTGCAGAAAGAACTCTGTCCTAGGAGGATGTTTAACCCTAGGCTTGAGCCACCTCCTCCTGAAATCTCTCCTGCTATCCCCACCTCTACCCATCCTTACCCCCAGGCTATAGTGAGAGATCCTCTTTTGTGTGCCTTCTCTGTAGACCTGTAAATGCTTCTGCATTTGGAGACCCATAAATTTGATGCCCCTGCAGCAACTGTCAAGCCAATTGTCATATTTACATCTTTTTTCAGCTCACATCTTGCCGGCCAGGCCACAAGCTATTTTGAGGTTACTGGGTAGTGTTAGCCTCTAAAGTGCTGGTGCATATTTAGGGTTAAATAAATGTTTGTTGATTAAAAGGGATCCCGAGGGGCTACCTTTCCTCTTCCTAGTGGGAGCTACTGCTTAGCATTAAAGATAATGTATTTATTCCGAGAACTGGATTGGAAGATGACTGTCCACCAATGACAAAATAATTGAATAAATTATGGTATATCCATATTGAATATTTTGCAGTTATGACACAGGTTGGAATAATCTGTATTAAACTAGAAAGAAGTCTGAGATGTACTGTTAAGGGATAAATGCATAAAAATTTTATGGTAGGATATAAATATAGATGTGCGTATATGTTTGCATGTGTTTATATAAGCATAGAACATAAAAAAAGATATGCTTTAAACTGCCAACATCAGTTACATTAAGCACGCTTTATTATTATAATTAATAATTAATTGTCAAAAAGTAAGTACTGGTATTCAGAAATTAATTCAAGACCACACATGAATGTATAGACAAACAATAAAGGTAAAAGCTAGTGTAGAAAAATATTACTTTAATGGCTTAGGAAAATGTTTACAAAAATGGGGATCTCTTTTTTTGTTGTTTATCTGTTGAATGCTTATATATGTATAGAAATAAGTCTGTAAAGATTTAGAACAAAATGTTAACGTAATAATTTCTGTATGGCAGATGATTTTTATCTCTTCTTTTGGCTTCTCTGTATTATGCAATTTCAACACAATGAGCACACCTTATTTTCATAAGAGAAATAACATTATTTCTAAAAATAGAAGATAGTACATAAAAACTGCTACCATTAAGCTGTCTGTTATCTGAATACCTAAGACTTGAAAAAACAACAATAGCATGAAATTATTACCAAATGAATCCATTTGAGAACAGCAGTTGCCATGTAACATATTTATTCTTTTCTTTTAGCAAAGACTGAAGGAAGAGAAAGAGGCCAAGCGGGCTCTTTTGGATGCCAGGCACGACTACTTATTTGCGATTGTGGCTTCCTGTCTGGACCTGAACAAGGCTGAAGTGGAGGATGCCATTCTTGAGGGGAATCAGGTGTGATGCATTCGGGTTCTCACTGACTTGATTATGGCGGGCACAGACGGTCAGTGACACTGTCCTGTGGCAGAACCCTGAGCCATGCCTCAGAGGGTGTCTGTTTTAACATGGACAGGGCTTTATTCCGACTCCGTACTGGTAGTGACACAATGAGCTTAGGACTCTTCTGCTCTCCAGGCTGAATAGGGGAACTCATAATTGCCATTTGAGTTCCACGATTCTGGTGGCAATGTCTGCAGCTTTCTGCATGCGGTGACGCTGGGCTTTCGTGCCATCTTGGAATCTGAGGTTGGGGAATACAGTCTCTTCTCAAGCTGCTGATTAATCTTGTTTTGCATTTATCCTGTTTTAGAATTGGAGACTAAAGTGTGCCATGATTTTCTGGCTTTGACTGTGGTTTGGCAGTTGAATCTGGTTTCTTTTGTTCCTAGCCTGGACTTCCGTTTTCTGCTATGATTTCTCTCCAAAACCCAGGGTGTGAATTGATTTTGGATGGCGAAGGCCAAAATATGGGAAGATATAATTTCCTGGGCTGTGAGAAAGGCATATCAGGAGCCCTACTATATGATTTTTTTTAAAAACTAATTAGGCATGAGAAAAAGCAAGCAAGCCCTTTTTGTTGCCAGGGTCGTACACTGTGTTGATGATCCTTTTTGGTGGTAGGCTTGTAAATGTTTAACAACTGGCTTTGGGCAGGGTTGTGGGGGAGGAGGCACTAGTTTGAGCGAGCATTTGCAGATTTCTGTGGTGTAAATACTCCTGCCCCGGCTGTTTCAAGCATGCCATCATGCCATCATGATGTTACTGAGTGCTGAGTTGGAAAGAGTTGCAATCGATTGAATCTCATGGGCCAGTACAAGTGGCTCTGGCTCACCACTGGCTTCATTCCTTCCTGCTGGGCTCCTCTAGGGGGTTAATAGGAGTCAGGGGAACAATTAAGGGTGGATAACACTAAAAGGTGTAAACTCCGGGGTGAACCAAGCAGGAACTGAGGAAATGTCCTTCTCCTCTTTCTCCTTATCCTCATAGCTAGCGTTTGAATGTTTACCACGTGTCAGGCCCTGTTCTCAGTGATTTTTATCTATGATCTCATTGAATCTTTGTAACACCAGGAGGGAGGTAACATTATTCCCCAAACATGGAGGCATAGGAGGACACAGGGCCATTTGGGGAGATTGTGCCAGAGATGAAATGCTTGACTCTACCTGCTTCCCAATCCAGACATCTGGATTTGGGGTAATGCAGGTGGAATACGTGGGCAAAAGTTCTGATCTGTAGGAATTCCAAGTCAAATTGTTATGTCAAGTTCAGGATGCAGGAACGTCAGAACCTGGAGGTTTAAGAAAGCATCTGCAACATTTGAGGGATGGTCATGCTTGAGGCTCTGCCTCGAGGGGGAAGGGGGGGGCGTGGGCAAATACGTAACCGTAATATTTGTACTCCCATAATATGCTGAAATAAAAAATAAATAAATAAATAAAACACAAAAAAAAAAAAAAAAAAAAAGAAAGCATCTGGCTGAGGCTCTCCAGCAAGGCTAGAGGGGTGTGAGTGTTAGTACTGGGTGCGATGGAGGCATCTCCATCACGACATTCTTGGACTGGAAAATGATCTCAGTGAGTTCTTTTCTACTCATCCCTGTGGCATCCTCAATCAAGAAAATGTAGCAAACAGAACAGTTTAACATTCTATCTATAGCATGAGCTTATTTTCACACTTAAATTTTCAGGCTAGATTTTATCCTTTTAAAGAAATTATTTTACATTGTGCTAAAGTACGCACTACATAAAATTTGCTATCTTAACCGTTTTAAGTGTGCAGTTTGATAGTGTTAAATACATTCACATTGCTGTACAATGAATCTTCAGAAGCTCCACTTTTTTTAAACCTTCCAAACAGAAACTCTATACCCATTTAACAACAATTCCCCAATTCCCCCTTCCATCCAGCCCCTGGCAACCACCACTGCACTTTCTGTCTCTAGGAACTTGGGTACTCTAGGTCCCTCATGTAAGTGGAGTCATACGGTGTTTGTTTGTCTTTTGTGTTTGGCCTATTTCACTTAGCATAATGGTTTCAAGGTTCCTCCCTGTTGTAGCCTATGCCAAAATTTCCCTCCTTGTTAAGGCTGAATGATATTTCTTTGTATACGTATACCCCATTTTGTTTATCCATTCATCCATGGCTCCCAGCTTTTGTGGAAGCTATTGTGAGTAATGCTGCTATGAACACAGGTGTACAAACATCTCTTTGAGACCCTGCTTTCAATTCTTTGGGATATATACTCAGAAGTGGAATTGCTGGATCTTATGGAAATTCCATTTTTTATGTTTTGAGGAACCTCCTATACTGTTTTCCACAGCAGCTGCACAAGTTTTCATTTCCACCAACGCTGCACAAAGGTTCCAGTTTCTCCACATCCTCACCAACACTTGCTATTTTCTGTTTGTTTTTGATGGCAGCCTTCCTAATGGGCGTGTAGATTTTACTCTTTTTCTTCTCATATGAATTCCAAACTGTGCTACTGACTGTTTAAAAGAAGCACTTCTGTTGGGAGCAGGCCAGGGGGCAGACCTCTGGACTTATAGGGAGGCTCGTGGGTGGGACTAAGTGCTCGGTTGCTACTGGAAGGAGTGTTTGTAGTCAGATTTGTCCCCATGGCAGTTTTTGGTGATTATTGCAATTTCATATTAATTATCTCTAGTGTGTTAGACTGAGTTTTGAAAGGTTTATTCTCTCTTTCTCATCTGCTGTTGACTGAAAATGAAACACTCATCTATATTTATATTTGCCTTCGACAGCTCAACACTTAAGGGAATTAGCAAAAACGGGGGGACAGTCTCTTTTCAAATGTGCACATGTAGCAAATATTTCTATGATTTATTATATTACTTTTATGAACAAATGCTTGCTATGGTGAGACATTTATTCTTTCATGGTTTTTATGTTGAAAAATAATGCTCCCTTCCATATAAGATGCATTAGATACAGTCCTGTTTGAATAAGAGAGATGATAGTAATTTTACTTTTTAATACTAACAATGCTGAGTTAAGTGGAATTTCTATTTTAGAACAAAAGTCATTATCTTGCCTTTTTCCCTCCCCAGATTGAAAGAATTGGTCAACTTTTTGCAGTTGGAGGTCTCCGTCACCTCATGTTTTACTACCAGGATGTGGAGGTAGCAGAAACAGGTATCCAAATTTGATGTGCCATAACCCAGAAGTGTGTCATCAGATTTATGCGAGGGTGGCTTGCAGAAGAAAGCCTCTGTGAGAACTGACCTCTTACACCTGGGGTGGGGACGGGGTGGGGAACTATACGTGTGGCAGGGGTGGCCCTGTGGAAGAGGTTCTGTCTTCACCACAAGGATAGAAGACAGATAATGGTGGGTATTTATCCTGGTTCTTCTGACTTTATGGAGGATCTTTTGTTTTCGTTCTCAGGCTGTGTTGGCCATAAAAGAATAATAAAGTAAATTATGTTTGGAGACTTCCTTTTCTTATAGTCTAGTTCATTCCATATAATTATATTCTAGAACTTCTAAGGAGCATCTGTTTCTCATCTATACAGGCATCATTTCTTTTTAACATAGGAATTATTGCCAGTAAGTACAACACGAATTTTTCTGTTAGATATCACATTATGTTTATTTTCTACTGACTGTTTTAAATGAGTTATATCGAATGACAGTTTTCATCATTTTCACTTAAAAAAGTTTACAAATCTTTTATGGATTCAACTGGCATATCTCATTCTACTTTTAAGTGGATTAATATAACTTTTAAGGCCAAACTAGGAACATAGTGAATATGTTATTAAATGTATTATTTAATATATTAAAGTATCATATACATCCTTTTATGACCCATTTGAAAAAGAAAAGGAAAGTAGGTTATTGCTCTTGCCATAGAATATGAGTATGCTTTTTTGTTTAAGAACTGAAGAAACTATGCATGCAAATTCTAACTGACTGGCATTTTCTCAAAGTTATCAATTTGATATTTTGTGTTCAGAAAGTTTATTATGTTTTGAGTGTAAAAAAAGAAAGTTGCTTTGATTTCTACCCCAGATTGCAAAACATAAGCTCAAATGAAATATCAAGTTCTTCCATGAACTGTGCACTGGGTGAAGCTGGCCTTCCTGTGTAAATTTTACACGAAGCAAGAAGGGTTCATAGGATGTAAACATAAATGCAAGTTTATTTTTGCTTGTCACTCTCCCTTTAAACCTTTTCAATGGCAGTAGTTCTTTCTGACTTCGGATTAAAATTCAGGCAATCCTATGACATTCCTGGATATTGTTAGATAAACAAAATTCTTTGGTCATTTCAAATTACAAATGCAGTCTCAATTCAAAAGTAAAAAAATGTCCAGTTGATCAAAAGTGAAATTCTCCCATCCTCACCTTTGAGGCTCCATTCCCCACAGCCAGGGCCTCTGAAGGTTGAGGTTTGCAGTGGGAGAGGAGTGTGTGGTCCTCCTCTGCTTCTGCGGCTTCTTCCATGCCTTGTCCGTGTTGGGAGGCGGGGCAGAGGCAAGAGGTAAGGAGGGCAGGAAAGTCTGTTCTAGACTGGCACAGCTGTGAGCTGGGTGACCTCGCACTCTCTACCCCTGCTCTTGTGGGCCCCATTGTGAGTTCTCCCAAGGTCACCACTGGGAGCATAGGCCGTGTGTCCCATGTTGATGGGTTGTCCTCACGAAGGCTGCTGCCCTCTGCCTCTGTAATTTGGTGGTGTATGCCAGCCTGATTGGCTCTGTCCCATCATCCCTCAGGCGCTTTTTCTGAGCAAGATTTAAGGTGGCTCCAGTCTGGCTCTTTTCAGGTTCCCACCTGGTTCCCTCCAAACACTATGCCTGTCACCCCTGCCTTCTGTAGAGGCGTTGTTAGCTCCCAGCTCAGCCCAGTTTCTCTCTGTCTCACTGCACGCTGTGTTTAGATTTCCTGGGCAGGTGCCATATCTCCTTCC
>CAUYPO010005283.1:0-21869 GCA_963574435.1 Cheirogaleus major
CCTCACTTTGGATAACAGGCTTAAGCTTAATCCAGGATAGCATAAACGGTGCTAATTCACTGTCATTTCTTAGAATTGAGTAATATTCCATTGTGAGCATATACCAAATTTTAATTATCCATTCCTGAATTGACGGGCACTTGGGTTGTTTCCATGACCGTGCAATAGTAAATTGTGCTGCAATAAACATTCGGGTGCAGATGTCTTTATAATAGAATGATTTATGCTCTTTTGGGTAGATGCCCAACAATGCTATTGCTGGGTTGAATGGTATTTCTATTTCTATCTGTTTGAGGTATCTCCAAATTCTTTTTCAAAAAGGATATAATCAAGGATATACAGTACTCTTTGAGTATTCTTTGAATTCTACTTATGATAAAACCTATTTCAACTATACCTCTCGTTTCTTACATAAAAAAAAATTAGTTGTAAAATTTTCTATTTAGAATGGAGATTTAAAATTGTCTCAGAAAATAACTTTAAAAATTATTTCAAACATTAAATCTGCTATAGATCCACAAAAGAAGTATTATATAAGAAATATCCCCATTAATCCCCATATAATACTATTATATAAGAAATATCCCTATTAATCCCCATATAATACTTCTTTTGTGGATCTATAGCAGATTTAATGTTTGAAATAATTTTTAAAGTTATTTTATGAGGCAATTTTAAATCTCCATTCTAAATAGAAAATTTTACAACTAATTTTTTTTTATTTAAGAAATGAGAGGTATAGTTGAAATAGGTTTTATCATAAGTATAATTCAAAGAATACTCAAAGAATACTATATATCTTTGATAATATAGGGGTACTCTATTAATTTTAACACTGAAAGTTTACTTTTAAATTTCTCTGCCTTTCAAGGTATCACAATTTAATTGATGTTAGCATGGCTGTCATCATCTTAGACAACACAGGAAAAATGAGTCTTAGACATATTGCTGTCTATATTACATCATTATTATTATAAATGTATTTGAACTACATTTCAATTTAGATTTTCACTTCAACTATTTGTAGCTTTGGTGGTTATTTGTTTTCTGGGAGCAAAACATATTTACTGCATTTTTTACTTTTACTTATTTGTAACTCATTTATTTCTACAAAAGTTTTGGATGTCTTTTGTGATTTTAAACATCAAAGTAGAAAACTATAAATCTTTTTAAAAAATAAGAATTTGTGAGTATACATATAAAATGGAATATGAAGGTCTATAGAAAAATAAGTACATTTGTAGTTATTTTTTAAACATTTATTAAAATTGAGCTACAGGTTTTATTCACAGATTGCTAATTCTCTAAGAACAGAAAGGGCAATATAATAATTGTAAAGAAAAACCACCCACTTCCTTAGTGGAAGTTGCATGAAAGTTTCATAGAGTTGGTAGTAATGAGGACTTAGAATTTGGGTGAAGTGCCTGTGCTTAAAAGCAGTATATTTGTTAGGATGTGTGAGAGAATGAACCTTTTCCTCTACCCATAATGATGTTATGTTGCTCATTTTATGAGAGAGGCATCACATTTTCCATATCCCAGTGACTAACAAAAATTATTTTTTATACAGGTATTAGATTTGATATAAACAGAGTCAAAACTTTTTTTCTTTTTAGCTTCTTTTTTGTGTGTAAGCTAAGAATAAATAAATTCCTAGTCTTCTTTTGTAGGCCACTCATCTACAGGATATTTTATTGAAAATAGATGCTTAATATAAGAAAAAAATATTTTCATTTGGTGGTTTGAAGGTAGGTAGCAAATGATAAGCTTTAGACAATGGAAAAGAAATGAGAAACGATGGTGTTTGGGAAAAAAAGTGTAATCTATTTACCTTCCACTAACCTCATAAAATTTGTCTTTTCAAAAATAAAAATGCATTTTTCATACCTGGACTCTACATATGGTTTTGAATGGAAAATAAAGAAGTCTTCCTGAAATAATACCGAAAAAAGCAAATTAAAATGTGAATCAGTTGCCTGTTATGCAAATAATGATTCAGTTCAATGTTGGATTTCAAGGGCCAATAATTTTTATGAAAGTATTACTAAAGCAAGGTGTTTGGGTTGGATTTTAAAGTCTATGTCCCTTGGTTGACTTTCCTTCATTTTATTCGTTTTAGAGGGCTTGTTTATAGTATTAATGGCATGTATTTCATTCCCACTAAATTCTTCCTTTTGCATCCCTGGCAAAAGCTTTTAGATCCTGTGGACATAAGGGATCTAAAACCTAAAGATATATTCCATAAGCTAAACTGTTTTTCCATATGCCATAGGCCTTCTTGCATATACCTAAATGTATTATATTTAATTTTATATCATTAAGTCCACATACACTGACATACTTTTTATTTAAATAGGAGCTGAATCAGTAATTAGTGACCACATGACAACGATAGTATATATAATGCCAATTGTCAGATTATTAAGGACATTATTAAGGATTATTAAATGACATTAAGATAGTTGCTAAAACATTTCAATAGAGTGTCTTGATGGGCATACTATTATTAATAGATGTTTCAGCTAGCCTGAAGAATGAGACACTAAGGGTTATTGCTCTTGTAGAGCTTATTCAACCTAATGGGTTATAGGGATTTAACTATTATCACTTGTTATACTTCAAAGTTTTGTCCCTGAAAAAGCAAGCACAGAAAAATGCTCAAGTCATTAGAGAAAGCCTTTTGAAGAGAGATTGTCATCACAAGTAAGGATAATAAAGTTGAGTTTTACCTATTCTTTTTGATTTTCTTTTGTTTCAGCAAAAAAAAAAGTTCGTGGTTCCAGATTAGGACTTATTTTTGTTTTCAATTAGATATATAAGTCAAAGGCATCTGTCAAAGTTGTGATCTAGTGGCTTCTAAATTTATTAAAAAGATCAGGAAATATTCTGAGGCAAAGATAGTTATTCATAGATTTCCTTTTACATTAATTTCACCTTGGTCATACAAAAATTGATGAACTACAGGCTAAATGCTACTTTCTAACCCCAATACTATCTTAACTCCATGCTTGTGGTTTTGAGTTGTCAGTAATCTTCAGGATGAATATTCTAGACTGGTTATTTGCAGCCAACACAGCTGTCCTCCTGACAGAGGTTCATGTGAGGAAAAAAAGTCAGACTGGGCTAAAATTACAGGACAAAAGAGAGGCAAAAGTATTGTATTCTATGAAAATGGTGATGGTGTTGTAGTTTTTGCCATAAACCCTTTTGGAAAATCACTTTTAAAGCATTGTGGAAATGCCACAAATCTTGAAATATAATTTTTTCCCCTTGTTTTGAAGCCTAGGATGTTCTGGGGATGATAGTCATAACAAATTAGTCTATTTTTGGAAGGATTACTTTGTGTGCCACAGTTCTTTACCCAGAGCTAGGAGACAGTTCACTGTTTTTATGTAATTATAGCCCTGATATACTTGTTTAGTAACCATAAGATGATATGTAAAATTATAACCAAATATTTATTAAATCACAAGTTAATATTAAATCAGAAGTTAATATTTTTCACTATTATAATACCTGTAAAATCATTATTAGAAACTCTGTCCTTTGAAGTGTGCTTCTTTGGGAACAGATTTCTTAGGGCTTGAAAATAAATGAATTTTTACCAACTGAGCTCCTATTTTATTCTAGGAATGGATGAAAGATATAAAAATATGAGGAGTAGTCCCTGATCTTTAGACTCTAACATTGGAGATATGATCATATGTTACGACAAGCCAGTATGTGATAAATTTTATAAGGATAGAGTTTAGTAATTTGTATGTGGGGGCTACAATCTCCAATTCTTCCTTAAAAGAATTATTTCTTTCATAATCAGAAAATACTTAATGTAATGAAATATTTTATTAAGTTTTTATAAATTAATATATACATTTCTTTCCATTCAGAAAGTACTCTAGATGGCTAATTATTCTTTCTAGGAAATTATAAATATAGAATATATGATTAAAGTATGGATATTGTAAGTAAAATAGTGACAGAGGTATAGTGAAAACAGATTTGAGATTTATTGCTTCAGTAATGACAAAAAATATCAGTAACCAAAAGGTCCAAATAGTAACATGATGATACGTTAGCTTAAGATATATTTTACATCTCTTAAGCATTTTAAGAATGACTTTTTTGCCTAGTTTTTACAGATTACATTTTAAGACAGATGTTGAAAAACTTGGAGGGGTTTCAGAAAAGAGCCTCACAAATAATTAAAGGGAAAATATGACCTGAAAGTATGATGAACTATTATATATCTTTAATTTTTTGAGTATTTTACAAAAATGATTAAAAAATATTACTTTTATATACCTACATATTACGTTTCATGGGAATAAATGAGCAAATGAGAAAAAATTCCTTGTTCACACTATTTGTCTTGATTTTTCCTTTGGAAAATGTGCTCCATATTTTGTGAAAGTTAAAGGTAGGGAGTATTAATGGTCTAAAAATAAAACAATCTAGTTTGATGCCCTAGTCCCCTCTGACTTTGCTAGGATGTAGCTCCTCTAGTCATTTTCCTCAACTGATCAGTATATAACTTTGTTTTATGTGTGTTTCTGTGGAAATTACATTATTTAATATATACTGTTGATTTATTAACATTGACCTCATGACCAACAACAGTATAACCTGTAACTCATGCCTGAATGAAATGTTTTGTGTGTAAGGCACGTCACAGCCTTTGCACTTGTGAACATTAGGCAGCACTTTTAGCACTATGCTTGGGAACCATTTTATTCTTGGTGAAGTCACGAAGAATAAGCACAAAAATGTGGAAATCATGGTACTGAAAAGACTGAAAATGACACTTGTTTACAGTATGACAGCTGAAACAAGAAGGCAGAGTACCCTGTTTGACCTTAGCTGGGAATGTGTGTGTTGGGCAACTCAAATTTTTCACCACTTTGCACATGTCCACGAATGACCACAAAAGCACCTGCAATGATTTTGAGGTTCCAAATTGAGCAAGTAGGTGAATTTACAAATATGGAATCTGTGAATAATGTAGGTTGACTCTGCTTGGGAATAGATGGCTCTATTGATGTTTTGTCTTTTGCTTTTTACATTCATCTCTATCTTTTTGGAGATTTTCTTCAGGGAATCTCATCTCTCATCATTTTATTTTCTGCACTTTAAAATCTATTCTTTTCTTTTTTTCTTTTTGAGACAGGGTCTCGCTCTATTGCCTAGGCTAGAGTGCAGTGACACGATCATAGCTCACTGCAACTTCAAACTCCTGGGCTCAAGCATCCTCCTGCCTCAGCTCCCAAGTAGCTAGGACTACTGCATGTCACCATGCATGGTTAATTTCTTTTATTTTTTGTGGAGATGGGCTCTCACTATATTGCCCAGGGTGGTCTTGAACTCTTGGCCTCAAGTGAACCTCCTGCCTTGGCCTCCCAAAGTGCTAGGATTACAGGTGTGAGCCACTGCACCTGGCCTAAAATCTGTTATTCATTTCTTTTATTGCAGCTTTAAATTTAGATCATTAGGATTATTTCTGAATAGCCTTCCTCAGAGTATATAGACTTTATGATTGTTTAGTTTTACATGTGTGTTTGTCCTTTTAAGTTCTAATGAGAATGTAAATTATAAGTTTTCCAAAATGCTTTCCTATTTTTTGTTACATTTCTATTGAAGACCTTTTCTATAAGCCCTCAGTTATTACCATTTTAAAAATATACCTGATGATTTATTTTGATTTGTTTCTATACTTTTAGGGTAGATATCTGTGTTTATCCTTTATTTGGAGTTGAAATGACTTCTGGCAGAATTTGTGTATGTGTGTATAAGTGTGTGTGTGTGTGTCTGTCTGTCTTTTAATATTAACATCTCTAGTAGGGGGAGGGTTTTATGAGTTTATTTGTCAAAAGTCTAATAGCCTGAGGAATGTGAGGTGCTTATAGGTAGCAGGGAACTTTTCTTCTGTTTGGAAGACTTGCTTTTCCATATTTAGTGTGGGAGTTTGTTGGCATAATTCTACTGGTTTTTTATCTAGTTTATTGGCTGCAGGCAATTTGAAGGAATGGTTTTTGAAGAGGAACACAGGTTTTATTTAAAGCAACTTTTTTAAAACACCTACTATGAGCTCATCATTTTCTTGGCATATAAATAAATAGTCCCTTTTTTCTAAAGAATTCAGGTGGCTTAAAATTACCTATTTTTATTTCTTTCCTATCCCTGCCTATAGCATACTCTTTTCCTTTCCCCTTCTAGTCTGAAGAAGGCATAGAAACCAGATAACTAGCCTTGTTAGAATAATTTGGAGAAGGGCAAGTGACTTCTGTAGTAGGGTTTGGGGACATTCTCCTTGCATGTAAATTCTGAAGCACATATTTTTTATACTTGTATCTACTCCTTAGAATACATTTCTTTTCTTATACTTCAGAAAATGGTTTTCTGGTTTTCTATGACTAATAAAGCAAGGAAATCCAGTGGAGTGATACCATATACAGTTAGCCTACAGGAAATTTAACTCAATGTACTAGCAAATCAAAAACATTTGGGCACCAAAGCAAGCAAACATCGTAACAACCCCCTCTCCAAATGGATAAAATTAACATGGAGTCCGAAATGATAGGTACAGCTGTGCAGTTCCATCAATCAGACTTTCCAGGTGTCTCCTATATAGTGTTGTTAACATTTTACTCTCTATGGAGGTGAGATTTTACTATAATTATTTGCTTAGAGAAGATACCAAATATTAATAACTGTTCTGTTCAGAGTGTAAAAGTATTTTATTTAAATACTTTAACCATTTTGAGTAGAACTCTAGCATAAGGCAAATGTCCCCCTTCCCCCTTTTTTCTTTTTCATATTGTTTTTAGAGATGATATTAATTATCAGTTACCATTTGTTTGGTGGAGGGACAGAAGCATCAGTTCTTACACTGACATGTAAACCATGTTACCATCATGGCCTGTAGAAGAGTGAGGACTGTTTCTTCCTATAAGGGAAATAGAAAAACAAAACACAAACAAACAAGAAAAGCCCCCTTTTTTAAAATCTTATATATAGCAGGGATATTTTCCATAGATTTTTATTTTCTCAGAAATGATTATTGGTTTATTATCAGAGAGTAAATCTGAGATACTTTAAGGGGTAAATTAAAAAACAAAAAACAGCTCCTCTTGCTTTTTTCTTACGTGTAATCCCCTTCCCAAAGAAACACAAATAGATCATTTTATCTAATTTCTTAGTAATAAATGGAAAAAATAAACAGGCCACTCCCAGTCACTAAGGCCCTAATTCAAAAGAACAGGATACTCCCAAAGTGGAATTGGTTGGAATATTTTATGCTTGTCTAGCCTGGTTAGCTGTGAGCAGAAAATAATTAGTAATTGATGGCAGAGCAGGAAGAGAGTCTGATTCATAGGTACACTAATCAGAATAATAATTATTGGAAAATTGGGACATATCCATATTATTCTGTTAAATGTGAATTTTTAAAGTATTTCTTCAGTCCCGTTAGAACAAACAAGACTTATACTGTATATTGTTATACATACTGGAAATTTTAGCAGTGATTAAAATATGGTAATTTTTATAGTTGTGGTTATATTATCTCTTAAAGAAAACTTTTATAGGCTTAATATTAAATAATTTAACTTTAAAATTTTGTTTTAGGCTCACATTTGATAGGGTGAGGTTTAATCTGTTGATGACTAATTTGTTTTCTAAAGCCTGAATGTTTTGTTCAAATTGCATAGTATGGGATTGCTTGGATGTATGGCTTTTTTTATTCCTAGCAATGAAGAAACCTTTTTGGATATCATTATAAGCATAAAAGTAGACAGGAGACTAGGAAGGTCTGTTACTGTTCATGCTTTTGCAGCCACATATAATTCATTTTTGGATCACCTATCTGATCCTAATGTAACATTCCCATTCATGAAAGTAGAGAACAACAACAAAAAGTGGTCTTTGCCCTGTAGTAAAATCCTTTTTTTCCCCCTAAACTAAAATTTGATAACTATTCTAATTCCATATATTCATATGGATCATTACATATAATTTTTACTTTTTTAAAATAGAGTTGTTGCTCACTTAAAAAAAGTATTTTTCATTTTTCAGTGTTTTTAATCAGATTCATTCCTTCTGTAGTCTTATCAGAATTTTTATTTTAATAGGGCTGTGTTTTATCTGGATGATATACAAAATACTTTTCCAGCATCACTGTTGGTTGTTAAAGCCTCAGTGTCAAGTAGCTTTTCCAGCCAGGTCAATTGTCCTCAATTTGAAATAGTTAATTTTTCTAGATTTCTTTTAATTTTAAGCATAATTTTGGAGATAATCTCTGTTCCTTGAAGATGAGTATTTTTCATGCCAGGAATCAGTCTTATTATTATCTGTAATGCTTCTACCAAATAAGAGTATGCATTTGGTGTATTTTTTCATAATGAATAATTTGAATGTGATCAAATTCATACTATTCATATACCATTATCCATCTAACATAACAGTCCCAATTTTCATATAAATTCTTTACAAGCATAACCCCATAATATTCCATTATAGGAATGAACCATACTTTTCAAAATAATCTCCTTGTTGTTGTATATGTAGATTATTTTTAATTTTCTTACTCTTAAAATCATGTAATCTCTCAGTATTGTTATGCAGAAAAGTTTGTCTTGATTTATGACATTTTTTAGTTTAAATTATTAGGAGGGGAATTACTGGATGAAAGGATGGAACTATATATATAAAATTAAATTGGTTTCATAAAAGATTGGGCCAAGGTACATTGTAAGTTCTTGTCTCATATTCCTCTGTTGGCCCACTTAAATTACATGTAAAAAGAGTTTTATTATTTGAAACTCAGAAAATAGTATTGCCTTTAAATTTGAATTTTTAAAATTTATACATTTTTCAGTATATAATTTAAGTCTTGAACTTGAAAATATTTTCATCTGTTTCTTTTTTGTTTATTTTTATAAGTTATCTATTTCCATCTTTCAAACATTTTCCTTTTGGGATTACAATATTTCTTATAAATTTCTATAGATACTTTTTATGTCATGAGTATTAATTTAAACTTTTTATTATTTAGACTCTATATTATGAATATGTTTCCTAGATTAATCATTTAATGCATGATTAATAAATACCAAGCACCAACTCACCAGACATTTTAAGGAGAGAAAATTCTGAACCCAAGAGACAAAGGCCTAAATTTGTAGAGTCTACATTTTAGTGGGGGTGTAGACATAGAATAAATAGATAAATTTATAGTTTGGTGATAGTGCTATGAAGAAAAATAAGGAAGAATTAAAGGAGCTGGAGAATGATGGAATATGACATTTTGTATAGGGTGGTAATGGAAAGCCCCTCTGAAAAGGTTATATTTGAGTAGAGACTTTAGGAAATAAAGGATCTTGGGAAATGATTTTGCAAAGAATGGTTCATTCCTGTGATGGAATATTATAAGGTTATGCTTGTATGGATTTTGGGTATGTGTGCACAAAGCAAGGTATGTATAGGAATCAGTAAGTGTAAGGGCCCTCAGGTAAGGTTGTATTTCATGTGTTTCAGAAAGAACAAAGACTTTTGGGTGCTGGAAGGGATAGTCATAGCAAATAATAGGGAGATAACATGGGGCCATATTATATAAGGCCTTGAAGGTCAAGGTAAAGATTTTGGATGTTATTCCAATGATATAAAAAGCTGTTTTAAAATAAAAGAGTGCTATGATTGTCCCTAATTAACAACAACAACAAAATCCCTCTGACTGCTGTGGGGAAAATATACACTGTAGGTGGAGGAAGACAGGTAGGAGGCTATAGCTGTGTTCCAGGGAAGAGAGGATGGATGGTTTGGATTAGGGTAGTAGCAATGGAGGTGGTGAGAAGTGGTTGAGTTCTGGTATATTTCAAAGGCAGCACTGTCAGGGATTTTTGTCAGACTAATGTGAAGCATGAAGAAGGGCAGTAGTAATTCAAACCTTTGGTCTGATAAGCTTGAAAGCTTTCCCATTTACTGATACGGGAAATCTGAGGGAAGAAAATGGGGAGGTGAAGGAATCAGGTCAGTTTGAGGAAGGTTAAATTTGACACGACTTTTAGTTATCCAGTTAGACAGTTGAATAGGCAGTTGGTACATGAGTCTGGACTTAGGGACTTGGGGCAGGAGTGTTTAAACATGTGGCTAGATGATAGCACCTTCAGAGTACATGTAAATACGGTCATCTCTTTGTAGCCGCAGATTCCGCATCTGCAGATTCAACCGATTGTGAACAGAAAATATTTGGGGGGAAAAATAAAAATAATACAATAATAAAAAAAATACAATGTAACTATTTACATAGTATTTCGATTATATTAGGTATAATAACTAAACTTTAGGTATAGTAAGTATAATAAGGTACTTATAATAAGTCTTACTAGGTATAATAAGTAATCTATAGATGATTTAAAGTATCCAGGAGGATGAAATAGATTATATGCAAATATTACGTCATTTTATATAAGGACTTTAGCATCTTTGGATTTTAGTGTTTGCCTGGGGTCTTAGAACCAATGCCCTATGAATACTGAAGAACCTCTGTAGAGGAGTTTGAGCCCTGAGAGGCAGTATTCAACCACAGACTTGAGCCAGACTGCCAAAGTTTGAATCCTGCCTCAGCCAATCTTGGGCATGTTATACTCTTATTGAGCCTCAATTTCTTCATCTGTAAAATACAGATAAACACAGTACTTATCTGTTAGGGTCATTTTGAGGATCAAATCATTGTATTAATATATATACTACTTAGAGCTATGTTTCATGGACAGTAAGCTCTGTATCAGTGGTTCTTAAATATTCTGGTATTAGGACCCCTGTATGCTCTTGATAATTGGTGTGAATCTCAAAGAGCTTTGGTTGATATGGCTTATATTTATTTATATTTACCATGTTTGAATGTAAAACTGAGAAATTTAAAAAATATTTAACTTCATTAAGAAACAATGATAAACCCTTTATGTGTTAAATAACATTTTTAGCTATATTTTCCAGAATAAAAACAAACTTAGAAGAATGGCATTGGTTTGTAATTTTGTAAATATCTTTACTTCACGGAAGACAGCTGGATTCTCATATCCTTTTGGTGATATCACAGGTCATGCAACCTCTGGAGAATTCCGCGGTATATTCATGAGAGGATGAGAGTGAAAAAGACAGATAACATCTTAGTAGTTTTATAAAATAGCTTGTGAATTCCCTGAAAGGGTTGTAGGAGCACTCTGTAAATTAGATATCTTTTGCTGTTAAAACAGCCCTCATTCCTTGGCTCATGGCCCCCTTTCATCTTCAAAGCCGGAAATGGCTGCTGAAGTCTTTCTCATATTACATCACTCTAACACTGACTCTTCAGCTTCTCTCTTCCACTTTCAGGGACTTTTGTGATGACGTTAGACTCACCAGAATAATCTTGGGTAATCTCCCTATTTTAAGGTCATCTGATTAGTAAGATTAATTTCATCCATTACCTTTATTCCACTTTCCATGTAACCTGATATATTCAAAGGTTCCAGGAGTTAGGATGTGCATATTAGGTGGTCCTTTTTTTTTTTTTTTTTGGCCTATTCGAAGGCCATTATTTTTCCTATTTCACTTAGGTTCCCTTGACCACACTTTGAAAGCTAAAGTTCTATACAGATATTTCTTGTTGCTGTTATTTCATCATCTTCATTATTTCTGACATTTGAGGCATTCCCACATTTAAGAGAGAAGATGAGGACGGACCAATAAAAGGAGGCTGATGATTGGCTAGTGGGGTAGGAGAACTGAAAGTTTGCTATCTAGGCCAAGAAGAGACAATTGCAAGGAAAGAGTGGTCGACTGTGTCAAATGGTGCTGAAGGTTATCTAAAATCAGGACTGGGAGATGACTGTTGTATTGGTGTAGTAGGCAAAATAATGGCCCCCTTAAGATGTCCACATCCTAATCTCCAGAACCTGTGAATATGTTACATGGCAAAACGGTTCTTTACAGGTAAAATTAAGGTTTTGGACTTTGAGGTGGAGAGATTCTCCTGGATTCTCCTGATGAGCCCAGACTAATCATGTAAATACTTACAAATGTAGAACCTTTCTTGGTTTTGGTGAGAGAGACAGAGAAGCATGAGAAGAATTTGATGCCTTGTTTTTGGTTCTGAGATGCAAGACTGTGTGCAAGGAATTGAATTTTGTCAACAATTTGGACAAGGAAAAAATCATCCCTTCCCTCGAGCCTCCAGACAGGATTACAGCCTTGCCAGCATCTTGATTTTAACCCAGTGATCCATGTGTTCACTTTTGACTTACAGAGTTGTAAGATAATAAATTTGTGTTGTTTTAAGTCACTAAGTTAATACTAATTTGTTATGGCAGCAATAGAAAACTAATACAGTAGGCCATTTGTTATCTTTAGGAGCAATTTTGGCATGGTAGTGGGGATGAAAGTCTGTTGGAGTGGATTTAAGAGAATGGGGGGAAAGGGAATAGAAGCACAGTGAATAAAGACAATTCTTCAGTGTATGTGGGGCAAGAGAATTTTTGGGGGGGAGCTGGAAAATATGTTTATATCATTATTGGATTGATTCAGGTGAGTGGGAAAATTGACGATCAAGTGAAAGAAGGGAGGAAAGTCTCTGAGAAGATGAGGGAATATAGGATCTAGTAGATAAGTAAGGGCTGTTATCTTTAGAAGGAACACGTTCGCAGTTCTTTTATCATAACAGTAGAGAAGATTACATATATGGGTACAGATACAGACGACTAGTAGATATGATAGACACACGTTTACCTCCATTTCATGAGAGTGGACTAAAGAGGGTTGAGGAGATATTGGGGGTTTGAGAATAAAGAAAGTGTGAAATAATAGGCTCAGGTTTGTTGACAGACAGGATCACTAATGCTACCTGCCTGAATTTGACACACTTATTTGCTTTTAATTTGGCATAACTGGACAACGTTAGATACTCCTCTTCGGAGCCTGGTCTAGAAAGCTTAAGGCACTGAAGAATAGAAAATGCATTTTGTGCAGTCAGGTGTGTGTGTGTGTGTGTGTGTGTGTGTGTGTGTGTAAGAGAGAGAGAGAGAGAGATGTACTGAGAGATATTGAGAGAAAGAGGTAATGAGAGACAGATTAGAAGAGAGAAACTGAGACAGAAATAGGTTGAAGAGAGAAATTGGGAGAGAGCAAGGGAGGGAAAGAGAGATTGAGAGAAGGGAATACACATATACACAGACATATCATATATACACACATATACACTCAAATGCATATATATATTCACCCCTCTTAATATCCCTATATCTCATATGTAATTCATAACATAAGGTAACATATACACGTTTGTATGTGCATATACACATATATCTATACATACTCTCCATAAATATATATGGAGGTGGGAATGGGAGAAGATCGAAAGGAAGTGCTTGAGAGAGAGTTTGAGAGAAATGGTGCTGAGCTATGCATTCTCAGCTTTTCCTTACTAACTCAAGAATTATACAAATCACCTCACCTTCTGTGTGCAGAGAGGGAGACAGGAAGGGAAAAGTGGGTGGGTGGAGTAAGAGACCAACAGAGATACTGAGTTTCCTATCACACAGAAAAATAAACTTAGGGAAAATGTCTCCCAAACAGTTCAATTTTTATACCCATAGTTTCATCATCTATAAAATACGGGGATGGTGGGTGGGAAGAGGAATATGCCTTCTTCCTCTTTATACTCTTTTCTAGTCCTATAATTATGTAATTAAATTTATGTAACTGATTTGATAGCCAGTTTTATAATACAGTACATTCTTTTGGAATATTTGTTTGTCATTTTATAAAACAACTTCTCTAGAAATATGTATTATCTGACCTTTTGGTGCATTGAGGATTTTACAGTCCTGTCTAGGCTGATGCCTCTGTTTTTCAAAATACTGTATGCATTATTCTCCCATTAATTTTAGAAAAATTGACATGACTTTTCTAAGAGTGAGGTAATGTTTTTGCTGGCTTGCCAGCTACTTTTGCCAGAATAGAAGAGAGAGAAAAATAGTTTAGCATCTGAAAGATGTGATTCATATTTTATGTCACATTTTTCTGGTATTTTAATTTCCTATCTATAATTATTATTTTTATACTTGAGAACCAACAGGTATTTCAACAAAAGGAAAAAAAGTGTAGTGTGAAATTTTAGGAGCATACTTGTAGTAAGAAGTCAAAGTTATACTAAAGAGGTAACATTTATATAAGAATTAAGTTTAGTGACTCCTAAATCTTAAGTTATATATCTGATTTGGAGTTAGAACCACATACTAATCATTACTTGACTATTTTGATAAGGAACTAGTGAATTTTGATGACTTTTGCACCAGGGAATATATTTGCCTGGTTTTCTTTCTGTTTCTTTTTCAGCATTATTAAACTCCAACAGATATGTATTAGAAGAAAGATCATGTTTTTGGTCACATATAGAGAGTAGAAGAAATTTCCTTATAGCATGGGCTTTCTCATCATTTCTGTGAATATTTTCTTCTCTCATTTGAAAAAGACTTCTTTTTTATGTATAACATGCTTATCTACTATATTCAATGTCAAACTTGATCAGTATATATAGTCTTCACTGTGAGACAGAAACTTAAAATAAAATCTCTGTCTTAGTATCCTCGCAATTTTCATCAAAAGTGAAAGGAAGATGATGAGGAAAACTAATATTTACTGACTGGTTATTATGTGCAAGGCACTATGCTATCTACTTTGCATGCATTATTTATTTAATTTTTACAGTAATATTATTATTCTTTTTACAGATAAGGAAATTCAAGCTTAACTATTGTCATTTAAAAGAGGTCTTTCTTCTAGGCCCATGAGCCTTCCACTGTTTTCTTTCTCAATAAATATTTACTAAACATCGATTGTTTATATCTATTGCCTAATCTCAGCCAGATGCCAATAGACAGAGAAGGCTCTGCCTACACTGAGTTGAGGGAAGCTGGGATGATTGCTTCCTTTCTCCAAATGTCAACCTTTACCCCTCAGTTTTGGTGTCAGAAATTTAATCATTAGAAGTTTATTTCATTGATTTAGGTTTCTAAGGTAGAAACTTTGTGCTTTATTATTTTAAAGGTTAATTATTTTTGAAATGGCAATATAGTCACATAGTTCAAAATTTTAAAAAGTACAAAAAGTTATATGGTATTAAGTCTCCTTCCCACAATATCTGTTGCCTAGTTTTCCTCCCTGGTGTCAGCCAATGTTAGCCGTTTCTTATATATCCTTCCGAAGATATTTTAGATATATGCATACAAATATACTGTGCATATATGTATGTGTGTGTATTCGCACACACATACATATATGTTCACTTCTCTCCTTCTTTAATACAAAAGGTATCGTGTGCTCTTTCACTTAAGAGAATCACTTATTCTATATCAGTATAATATCGTAAGCGCTGCCTCTTCATAATCTATTGAATGGGTATGCTATCATTTATTTAACAAATTTCCTGTAACAAACATTTAAGTGGTTTCAGACCTTTTTCTAGTTACCTTATGTATCGACTTCTCTCTAGCTAGGAAAGTCCTAAATGGTATCTTCCTCCAAAAGAAGGCTATTTAGGCTACACTGAAAATCTGTTGTTTAGTGTAGCCACCTTCATCAATGATCTCAGCTAGATCTTCTGGATAACTTGCAGCTTCTATATCAGAGCTTGCTGCTTCACCTGGCACTTTTATCTTATGGAAATTGCTTCTTTCTTTCAATGTTATGAACCAACCTCTGTTAGCTTCCAACTTTTCTTCTGCAGCTTTCTCACCTCTCTCAGCCTTAATAGAATTGAAGACTTAGGGCCTTGTTCTGAATTGGGCTTTGTCTTTGGAGAATGTTGTGATTGATTCAGTCTTCTATCCAGACCACTAAAACTTGCGCCATGTTAGCAATAAGGCTGTTTCTCCTTCCTATCATTCATGTGTTCACTGGAGTAGTGCTTTTAATTTCCTTCAAGAATTTTTCCTTTGCATTCACAACTTGGCTGTTTCGCACAAGAGGCCTAGCTTTTGGCCTGTCTTGACTTTCCACATGCTTTCATTGCTAAGCTTAATTATTTCTAGTTTTTGATTTAAAGTGAGAGCCATGTAACTTTGTCACTTGAACACTTAGAGGCTCTTTTAGGTTTATTACTTTGCTTAATTTCAATATTGTTGTGTCTCAAGGAATAGGGAGGTTTGAGGAAAGGGAAAGAGAGGGAGGAATAGCTGATCATTCTGTCAGAACACATACGACATTTATTGATTAAGTTGGCTGTCTTATATGGGTGTGGTTCATGGCGCCCCAAAACAATAACGTCAAGGATTACTGATCACTGTAACAGGTAGATTAATAATGAAACAGAAATATTGCGAGAATAACCAAAGTGTGACACAGAGACACAAAGTGAGCACATGCTGTTGGAAAAATAGACACAGATAAACCAGCTTGACATAGGGTTGCCACTAGATTTGTAAAAAATTCAGTATCTCTGGAACACAATTAAGGGAAGTGCAATAAAACGAGGTATGCCTATATTAGTTTCTAGGGCCTCTATAACAAATTACACACACTTAGTGGCTTAAAACAACAGAAATTTATGTTATGGAGGTCTAAGTTTTAAAATCAACATTTTGGCAGGGATTCTCTCGAAAGATTCTAGTGGACAATATATCCTTTCCTCTTCCAGCTTCTGCTAGCACCTGATGTTTTTTGGTTTGTGGCAGTATAACTCTGTCTTCACCTGCCTTTCTACCCTATATCTTTATGTCTCAAATCTTTCCCCTCTTTCTCTTGTAAGGACACCAATAATTGTACTTTGGACCCATCCTAAATTCAAGATGATCTCATCTTATGATTCTTAACTAATTATGTTTACAAAGACCCTATTTCTAAATAAGGTTACATTCACTGCTACCAGGGATTAGGATTTGGATATACCTTTTGGGAGGTTCACAATTCAACCCCCTGCAAAGCACTAAAGATGAATTTTAGTGTATTTAAATATGTGAAGGCAAATAATGGACAGAAACACTCTGTATACAGACAAACGATCACTACATTAAAAAGTGATTTTTATTAAACTTTTTCTTTTCTTGATTGAAGTAAAATATTTTGAGAAGCTGTGTTATTAGAAAGTTCTTTTCTGTTACTGAAGTTAAAATATAATCAACCTTTGGAGAGCAAGCTTGAAATGGGAAAAGTCATAAAGCATTATAAGAATTTTAGAGTGCCTTAGATTCTTGTTTATTGGGATAATGTTTGTAGATTTATTGCATAAATAAGATATAGGTCTTTTCGTTAACATTAAGTGGCTGGAAATTGCTCTTTGTTACTCTGATGCCAGCACCTGGAACCATAACATTAGGGAGAATTTATTGTAATTGTCCTGACACAAGTAGGCACAGCTGTTCTTAGATTTTCAAACTTTGTCTTTTCTTCCTTCCTCCTTTCTCTCCTCCCATCCTCCCTTCTTCCTTCCCTCCCCCTCCTTTCAGACCCTTTATTTTCCTCTTTTCCTTCATCCCTTTTTCTTTCTCCTTCTCCCTTCCATTTCTTTTTTTCCCCCTTGCTTGGTTTGAGTTACTCAAGTCACCTTGCCTTTAAAGATCCTAACAAAGCTGAAGACAAATAATAATCTTCTGAATCTGGTAGAGTGGAATTTCTTTGTTTCCTGTTGGAGCAATTAATAAGGTGACATTGAAGTAGCAGTAGGAACAGAGCCAATCCAATCAACAAATCAGCCAGGATCTCAGCCAAGGTTTTGCAAGAGGCTATGTTTCTCAGGTGGTGCAGGATTTGGCCTCCGTTCTTTAACAGAATGTGGTTGGTAGAGGAGATGTTGTGCTAATGGAGAAATGACAATGACAACAATCATGGTACTGTTGTAAACATGTCTTACGAACTTCACTTGAGCAGTTGTTTTCATCTTTGGAGGGATGAATTCGGTATGACCTGTTTATTCATTCCTCATGAATGCTAACTACTAACTACTAATTCCTTTCCTTAAAGTTTTGGCTTAGACATGGATGTGAAATTGTCATATCTGGGTTTTGTAAGTTAACATATAGAAAAATTAATTACGTGCTGCTATAAGCAAATGTGGAGTCTTTGCATACTTCACCATTGTATCTGTTAGGAAAATTTCAGGAGGAGTTTTCTTCTTTCTCCTGTTTTTGATTGTAGGTATTCAGCAAAGCTGATGGTTTTGGATTCTGCATGCTGATGAAATTCATGCATTGTGTTAAGGCAGCCTTTAATGAAATTAAGGCCAAAGATTAAAATTCATCTTTTGAGATTTTGGATATCCTAAGCTAAAGTCTTACTAAGGGCATCTGTTTCAATACTGGGGACAGATGACTATGGCAAAGATACTTTATTTCCGTTTGTAATACTCCTTTATACCCTTGGAGTGATTCTTACATGTTTGTGTTATTTTTTCTACCATTTTATATTTGACTAAAATAATGGAATTAGTCTGTGAGACTGACTAGGGAAGATTTTAATGGGTTCTGTCATGTGTTGTTATGTGTCACCTCATGTGTAGAAAGACTGAGAAATGATGTAGAATGGAGAATGGATGTAGATGTAGAATGGAAAGGTAATGATTAAACATTTATTCCATGGGAAAGATTTCCTGTTGTATAATGTGTGTCATGCTGGTAAAATCTACTTTTGTTGCAAGGATTATGTCTCTTTTAGGAAACCAACCAGGCTTATTGAAGCTGTTAAATGGTGGGGTCAATGAGAGACGGAAAGTGTTGTTTTGGTGTTTTTCTTCTGTTTTGACAGTATATACATTTGTACTACCCTGGCATTTACATTTAGGCCACTTTAGTGTGTTGGATTCTTCAGATTTTGGTAGGGGAGAATTTTACACCATTTCTCAGTCAGAATTTTTTAGCGTGTTTGTTGAATGTTATTCCACTATCTTTATTTTGATTTTTTTGACCCACAAATTTCCTTTTGGAATATCTGCAGGTGTTTGTGCCTGCCTTTTCCAATAGGGTTGATTAGTTGTTTTGAAAGGGATGTAATCTTGTGGCTACAGAGAAAGTGGTGGTGAAGCCTGTATTGGAAAACCTTTTTCATTCAGATGATATTTGCTAATTATGTTCTGGTAGGCTAATTATACACTGGCTTTTGGCCAAAGCATTTGGAAAGCGAGAAGCAGTGGCTTTCTCACAGGTGGAATAATGGTTGATTGGTCTTTGCAGTTTTCTCTCTCTCTCTCTCTCTCTTTTTTTCCCTAAAGCACAGTAATAATTCATTCCAAACACATCAATCACATGTTGGCTTTTAACTATCTATGTGGCAGAAGATCTTGTTGCTATGAGTGGATTAATTTATTAGAGGTAATTAGTATGGGTTCTACTTGGCTTGATAATAGCCAACAAAAATAGAATGTGGGAAATGTTTATCAGTTTGTGCCATAGCTTTAGCCTTTTAAAGAAAGTCTTGATTCAGATATTTGAATTGGGTGTTGTCATCAGTACATCAATGATGGTTACATAAAATTTTTTTTGCTAATTTCTCATTTTTCTTGAAAGCACCTATATTTGCTGATTGTGTTGTTCCTGTTTACATATGTATCTATTCAACAAATATATTTTGAATACCAATCATGTCCAGGCATATCGAGGGTATGAGACTTAGGTATATTTAATCATTTTGGCAGCAATGAACTGGGATTGGAGTGGTTATGTGTAGTGAAGGATTGGTTGGAATGTGCTTCTGCTAACCTTTGAAAAACACCTTTCTGGCCTGGCGAGGTGGCTCACGCCTGTAATCCTAGAACTCTGGGAGGCCAAGGCAGGTGGATTGCTCAAGGTCAGGAGTTCCAAACCAGCCTGAGTAAGAGCAAGACCTGGTGTCTACTAAAAATAGAAAGAAATTAATTGGCCAACTAAAAATATAGAAAAAATTAGCCGGGCATGGTGGCACATGCCTGTAGTTCCAGCTACTCGGGAGGCTGAGGCAGAAGGATTGCTTGAGCCCAGGAGTTTGAGGTTGCTGTGAGTTAGGCTGACACCACGGCACTCTAGCCCGGGCAACAGAGTGAGACTCTGTCTCAAAAAAAATAAAACATAAAAAATAAATAAATAAAAGAAAAACACCTTTCACCATTTTTGTTGACTAAAGTTTCTGGTTGGCAGTAATGAACTGATGAATGACTATTTTATCAAGCATTACTAATTATGTATTAGTTTTATCAGTGTGTATGGCATATGATGTGTGAATCTGTATATTATTATGTTTTATACAGAAAAGAAACCTGTTGAGGGATTGGGAACATTTAAATAGTTAAATTTTTGACAGGATATCTTGAAATAAACATTGGGATGGCTATTGGGAGATTTGATTTAGGCTATATCCTACCCTTATTGAACTCAGTGACCTTGAACAAATTTCTTGACATCTCTGGGCCTCAGTATCCTTATATATAAAATGAATACATTGGAATAGTTTGCCTTTGAAGTCTCTTTTTATTTAAAAAAAATATGTAATTTTATTTAAGGTGAGGGCATTTTCCTGAGTCTTTCTCCTTTCTAGTGATGCTTTAAGGTTTGACATTTTGGAAGAAAGCTATCATTATGGTCAAATTTGGTTTTGGATACTTTGAAGATAGAGTGTAGAGTTTTGGCTCTATATGCTTAAAATAAAAATTGCAGGCCCTGTGTGACTACTTGGTTATTTCTCTGTTTTTCTTCTGGTAACTGAATAGTCTGCTATGTTAAAATATGAATGCCACCAGTAACTTCAAAGTAAGTAAAGGAGGGTTGGTTGATCTAGTTGTAGCATATTGTGTTGTAGAATACTATTAAGCAACTGTAAAGTTATCTTACAAATATGTTAATCCAACTCCCTTACTTAACTGATGGAGAAACATGCCCAAAAATGTTTCTTAATTTATATCCTTAGCTTGTTTTTAAAAAGAACATTGATCATAGTCTCATTCATTCATTCAAGAAAACATCTGTGTGAACCTGTAAAGTAGCCTCCTTTTTCAAGACCAGGTTCTAAATAACATTTTTTACGTTTTTATTTTGATGTTAAATAGTTCTCTCTCTCCTTGATGAAGAAGGAAACACTGTTCTCATTTCTCACATATATTTGGCCTTCAAATCCTGCCCATCTTATCTCTTCTTTTTTCAGTTCTTATTTATTGAGCTGACATTCTGTATGAGTCACCATTTGAGATACATATATTCAATATCAAGCAAAATTTCACCTTCTCAAGTTGAAGTTTCCGTCAGACTTTGAAACCTCTTTGGTACCTTTTTATCCTCATTTTCCTAAGCACCAGAGTGTTAGAGTGTATTATGTACATATGTACAATGACATATCACTTAACTCCAGTAAGAATGGCTTTTATCAAAAAGTCCCAAAACAACAAATGTTGGCGTGGATGCAGAGAGATGGGAACATTCTTACACTGCTGGTGGGACTAGAAACTAGTATAATCTCTATGGAAATGAATATGGAGATACCTCAAAGAACTCAAAGTAGAACTACCATTTGATCCAGCAATTCCAATATTGGGTATTTACCCAAAGGAAAAACTAGACATTTTATAAAAAAGACATGTGTACTTGGACATTCATAGCAGCACAATTCACAATTGCAAAGATGTGGAAACAACTCCAATCCCCATCAATACATGAGTGGATTAATAAAATGTGATATATGTATACCATAAAGTATGTTAAAAAACATACTTTATAACAAAAGATAATAATGTGATATAATTTAGATAATCAAGGAAAGAATGTGTGAATCAGGACTTATATTTAACTTATTTTCATTCAGTAGCTTTACAGTTTAATGCTATAGGCAAATGGTTATGAACATTGAAAAACTTAGAGAATGTTCTTCTTAAGATTTATTTCTGA